>CALYOO010000484.1:0-28717 GCA_945261195.1 Cryptosula pallasiana
AAATACTCCAACACATACAGTGCACCTACATATGCAGCAGAGCTAAATGTAAAATGTGCATATATGTAAAATATACACACTTGTATAATATAGCTACATCAAAAACATACCTGTGTGCTAAGTATACTAATCTATCTACATGCTGAATATACTTATATGAAAAGTATACCTACACGCACAATATACCTACATGTACAAACGTAACCACACATGCAGTGTATCTGCACGTACAATTGGCAATTTGTGGCAATTTGTGCAATAATTCTATATGTATATAGAATTATTGCACAAATGTGTATAACTATGATGAGTATAGGAATACTATTTATGTAAATACATTGTACAGTAAGTTTATTGAAAATATAGGTCTCCTGTACATTTATGTGTATGGTACATATTGTACATATTTAAAGAAACAAAGCTGATGTGTGTAGACGCAAACTTAGCTTTGTCAACTATTTAGTGTACCAAGTCTGTTTAAGTTATTCTTGCCAATTACCATTTTTTGTTCACTTCAATTAATAAGATATATAGGAAGTACAAAATTAATTGCGTTAAGTAACCATACCTTACAGGTCATCAAATAATTATTGTTTTGTATAATTGCAGTTGGCAGTGATGAACAACATTGAATACTCTCAGCCACTCTAGTGCCTTTCACAAGTGATCAAGCCTATGACGCTATTACCCTGTAGGTTCTTATAAAAAAGTAAGCATTTCAACGAATAACTGTTGCTAATAAATTTTGTATCATTTGGAATGTGTTTTTAATATGTAGACACTTTGTAATTACAGGTATCTTCTACAATTAAATACATTGTACATGTAGTTGTAATTTACATATGTGTTCAGCTTACAAGTATATATACTGTATGTATGCATATGCCATATGTTTAAGTATACTTAGTGTCGGGGCCTAGCCGGTTTGCGGGACTTTGTGGCGCTCCACTATCAAACCCCTACCAGCTTCTAGGAAAAACCTTAAACTACTGAGAGTTGTCCTCTTCTTTTAACAATAGCGGGTATGAACCCGGAAGAAATGTAAATCATTTTATCGTATTTTAATAGGTTATCCCTGGTGATTATGTAGCTACAGTGCTTCTTGCTGAAAAAAAGTTCTCTCGGAGCAAATATTCATACAAAAAAAACAACAGTTAAACTTTAAAAATTGGAAGTTAACCACTTTGCAAACGTTATGATGCAGTATAATTGTCTCACAGACCACTGCTAAGGCATCTCAAATGTTGCTAGGTATGAATTTGCTTCTTATATTACTCATTATAAAGCAACTTTGAAGAAGAAAAATAGCTCTTTTGTGGATTTGTGTAAAAATAAAAGGAGACAACTCTCCAGAAACTCAGTTCTTTCCTAGACGCTGGTGGGTGTTTGCTAGTGGAGTGCCACAAAATCCCACGAGCCATATTGACCTTTCAACTACAGTAGTCCATATATGTCTAAAGACATGTACATCTACTTATAAAGTAAATGTAAGTAAGCTGTACATCTAGATACATTGTACAGGTATGTAAACTGTAGACACATGGAATATGTTGATCCAGTGTGATTTAGGCTTATTTTACAAGCATTTATACTGCACACATAGGTACACTACATATGCAGGTATGAATTTTATATATGTATACCATTCATACAGACATACACCACATTTCAAGACTTTGTCAAGATACTTGTAATATACCAGTAAGAATACACATAGATGCACTGTAGGTAGGCTGTACATGTGGGTATACTGTATATGTATGTATAATGTATACGTAGGTATACTGTATATGTAGGTATACCGTATATGTAGGTATACTGTACATGTAGGTATACTTTATATGTAGGTATACTGTGTATGCAGGTATACTGTAAATGTATGTACACTGCGTACGTAGGTATACTGTATAAGTATGCATACTGCGTATGTAGGTATACTGTACATATACATGTAGGTATACTGTATATGTAGGTACACTGTATATGTAGGTATACTGTATATGTATGCATACTGCGTATGTAGGTATACTGTACATATAGGTATACTGTATATGTAGGTACACTGTATATGTAGGTATACTGTATATGTATGCATACTGCGTATGTAGGTATACAGTACATAGAGGTATACTGTATATGTATGTATACCGTATATGTATGTACACTATACATGTAGGTACACTGTGCATGTAGGTATACTGTACATATAGGTATACTGTATATGTATGTTCACTGTGTATGTAGGTAGGCTGTACATGTAGGTATACTGTATATGTATGTATAATGTATACGTAGGTACACTGTATATGTACGTACACTGTGCATGTACGTATACTGTACATGTAGTATATTACTTCACTACACATATATCTCTGTATGAGTTGTATGTAGTATATTACTTCACTACACATATACCATTGTATGAGTTGTATGTAGTATATTACTTCACTACACGTATACCTCTGTATGAGTTGTATGTAGTATATTACTTCACTACGCGTATACCTGTGTATAAGTTGTATGTAGTATATTACTTCACTACACATATACCTCTGTATGAGTTGTATGTAGTATATTACTTCACTACACACATACCTCTGTATGTGTTGTATGTAGTATATTACTTTACTACACATATACCTATGTAGCAGTTATCTTCCTTAGCACTTGTACAAGATTATTCAGCTATTACAAACTGCTATACTAACTACCAAAATAACAACCTGTAAAATTCTCAATAATACAATTAATATGGCAAAAAAATGAATTGCGTCAGCCAGGAATCGAACCCGGATCTATTGCTTGGAAGGCAACAATGCTAACCTTTACACCACCGACGCTTGATGATTTCAAATGTATTCCTGCGAATGGCTCACACGATAACACACACTTGAGCTGTTACTTTACTCCATGACACAATTCAAAAGCTAGTAACCACAGAAACAGTTTAAAGAATCATAGAGTAGAAGCTCAATCAAGTAAATCATACAAATAATCAAATAAATCTATCTTAAATATTATGATTAACATGTGAATTGAATAATTGCATTTTTTTATAGGCATGATACAGAGCAGAAAAAATAATCGATGACAAAAAGACAAAAAGGTAAAATCATTTTTGTCATAAATCGGATTCTCTCGTTAAACAAAAATACAACAGCAGGCAGAGGTTTATTTGAAAAAATAAAAGTTCAATAATCCGCTTGACGCTTTTTTGCGAAACTGAGTGGTAAAACAGAAACATTGTAATGGATTTGGGCCTGGATATGTACAGGAAGTAATTTCAGCCAATCAAACAATACAAATAAACAATAGATACAGTAGTGCACATGCTTAAATAGATTTGGTGCTTGCGGCAATGTAAGAGGCTATCAGACTAGTTAGCCTGAGCCATTGGCTCGCCTCGTGTGAGCAACTTTTACATTGTACCCTGCAGGCTATACTGACCTTGTGATATTTGTGGGCGAGAGAGGTTATGTTAGGCTGTGCTATAAGGTGTGGACAATTCCTAGTTAGTGGAAGCCCTACAAGCATGTTCCACTACACTACCTCCTCCTACTGCTGCCTCTAGTGCTGCTGCTCCTGTTCCTGTTGCCACCAGCAACATCCTTCCAGTTTGTCGCTCGAAAAACTGGCTCTTATCATGTTCAATATTCACTTTTCGTAAACAATCCCACTGTTTGGAGTGGTTTGTTTTTATGTTATTCCATGTTTACTTTTGATTTGATAGAATGAGAATAGCTATGAGACCCAAACCAATCGTAATTTTGGCAAAGGCCCTTCAATTCAACAGATACTAAAAACACCATGGATGAAATATATAAGGATTGCCAGCTGCAGCTGCGTAATAGAACTTTTGTAACGAGCCAAATGTAGCCGTTTGTTGGAGCCGCCATACTGCTCCAAACTTTTCAAGACCACTTGGATCTCGTTGTCAATAATGTTTTCTTATTGGTTGTAATACGCCTAACCTATGCCGGGGGATGATTTAATAGTTTTCACGGTTCAAATATTGTTACTTACAATACCATATCCGCTCCAAAAACAAACTTGATTATGCCAACGATAATATATATGCAATCTTTGGTATGTGGCGAATCCGATTCAAACCTTATTCATACTACTCAGACTCCATTCCGAAATCACAAAAGCTCTTGTCATGTGGCTAAAGTCAGAATATTACGTTATCACAAATAGTTCCGATGATTTTGTGAGTTCCTATAGTAGTATATAGTACCATGTGTTTCCACTCCGAAAATTCACCTTTCCCGCTTCCTATTCGCCGAAATTGGTTACACCCCGTTCGGGTTTCTGGCGATCCTAATATATTTCATCCATGAAAAGCACAGTCAACCACCCGCAACATTAGATCAGTGAGTGTCTGAGGCTTCTTGTACATTTGTATTACTCTATACAATAGTACAACATTACTTGTTATATGCTTGTACATCACATGAGCTGGTACCCTTAGACAATAGAGAACAAGTATTTGCAGGTATATTTGTAAGACTACTGCATGCTGTTGTAGACTGAGAGAGATAATACAACGAAATTTGTGTCCGACTGTAACTGGGAAGTCAGTTGCCTCATCCCCAACATCTATAGAGAATGTGGATGCACTTCTAATGCAGGTTTGTCCATCTTCACTCCCTGTCATGTGACCAGTTTCTCTCTTATGATTGGCCAATAGGTTTCCGAGCAGACAAACTTTTTGTTGAGCAGACCTTTAGATATAGCTGTATAGAGTTGGTGATTCAATTCAACCCATATCAAGGTTTATTTGTTTAAACTTCCAAAAACATGTAAGGGTGGTTCTTTCTGTCTTATATTGATTGGTCGGTGGTATACAGGAGCTGAGAGGAGGCAACTTGGTTAGAGTATCCACAGGATGAGCAGTCAACCAGAAATGGTCTAGTGGACAAGATATTTACAAGTTTATAAAATGATAGAAATTATGCTATCAAAATTACAATAAAAAAACAACATCCAGGTGGGCTTTTGTATCTGCCACACATGTACTGTTATATAGGTCATGTATGTACTGTTATATAGGTCATGCATGTACTGTGATATAGGTCATGCATGTACTATTATATAGGTCATACATGGACTATCATATAGGTCATGTATGCACTGTTATACTATATGTCATGCACATACTGTTATATATAAGTCATGTACGTACTGTTATATAGGTCATGTATGTACTGTTATATAGGTCATGTATGTACTGTTATATAGGTCATGTATGCACTGTTATATAGGTCATGTCAAGTACTGTTGTATAGGTCATACATGGACTATCATATAGGTCATGTATGCACTGTTATACTATATGTCATGCACATACTGTTATATATAAGTCATGTACGTACTGTTATATAGGTCATGTATGTACTGTTATATAGGTCATGTATGTACTGTTATATAGGTCATGCTAAGTACTGTTGTATAGGTCATACATGCACTACTATACAGGCTATATACGGTCATAGAAGTCATGCTGCATTCTATACTGCTTGCTAATATTGCTTCTGTTGAACTTGTAGCCAACAGAGTTACAGTTTCAAGTGGTTGATCCAGATCTGCTCGGTGAGCGCTTCGTGGGCAAAGCCATAACTTCAGGAGTTGTCTGTCTATTATCTACAGTTGAGAATATTCCTTGTTATGTACAGCGCACCCGTTCGAAACAGAGGGGTAAGAGTAAAACTAACAGGATGTGATGTCAGACTTACCAATCAATCTATGCATTGATGAGGTTAGAGACATCAAACTTTTAGGAGTTGTCTCAGATCTGACCCTGATATTTAAATCAGCTGTTGACTGTTTAGTGAAGTCAGCTGAGCAATAGAGTCATTCATTGTACAAACCAACACTAAAACAGAGAGAAATAGAGTTGTCTAACGTCAACTCGACCAATAAAAGGATACAATAAAAATCAATACAGAAGCAGTTGGTTATCCTGTAACCAATTGAGTGAAGTAGTAGTGAGGTATAACTTTGTGGTAGAAAATAAAGTTGACCATGAAGTAAACCGATAGACATCTAAGGTGTGAAATACACAATGGAAGCAGACCAATAGACATCTAAGATGTGTGATACGCAATAGAAGTAAACCAATAGACATCTAAGGTGTGAAATACACAATAAAAGCAGACCAATAGACATGTAAGGTGTGAGATACACAGTAGAAGCAAACCAATAGACATCTAAGGTGTGTGATACACAATAGAAGCCAACAAATGGACATCTAAGGTGTGAAATACACAATGGAAGCGAACCAATAGACATCTAAGATGTGAGATACACAACAAAAGCAAACGAATAGACATCTAAGATGTAAGGTACAATGTGAAGTATCATGCAAGTCAACTAACTTTTTCTATCATAAAGGACTTGTTGACCTCTTTCGTCTTGGTCAGCTTTATGGCGCAAAAAACGGAAACTGTAAAAAGACCATCAAACCATTCGCTAGTTACTTGTCAAAGCCAGTTCTGTTCGCTAGGGGTGTGGGTGGGGATACAAACATAGTAAATGTCACTACTAGCCTGTGGCCATACGTTTGTGAGTATCAGTGGCTTAGGCTATTTAGCTTAACAACTTGCTTTCCAAAAAGAGCAACAAAATAAACAAAGTGTAGTAAAGCTCTAGCTTACTAGCTACTAATTGATGGCTTATGAAGGAGTAGTAATAATAAGTAGTAATATATGAGCAGATCTCCTTACCAAGTGTTTTTTTGTGGATTAGACCCCGGGGTGATGCAATGGGCTACGGCGTTGAGTAGATTCGCCGAGTTAATATTGTGTGGCATTTGAGGGGCATTTGAGTGGCATTTAAGTGGCATTTGAGTTTTGATTATTTTTTTACTTAATTTGAACTTATATGGCATCTAGATTTAGAGTGTATGGCATTTAAGTTTTTGATAATTTTTTTACTTAATTTCAACTCATATGGCAGCTAGATTTTGAATGTATGGCATTTAAGTTTTAATAATTGTTTTACATAATTCGAACTCAGATGGCATCTTGAGAGAGATAGGAGAGAGAAGAGAGAGATAAGAAAGAGAGGAGAGAGAGAGGAGAGAGGAGATATATCTACATAGAATAAATATATTGATCAAAATTGAATCATTATACGATTGAATACATTTATTACATAATAAGCAGGGAAAATCTTCCTATATAATAAAGCTAGAGTCAGTAAATACTAAGTAATACAAAGCACTACAACTTGTAATGACAATCAATGCATACATACATACATACACACATATGGTATCTTGAGAGAGAGAAATAGAGAGAGAGGAGAGAGGGAGAGAGGGGAGAGAGATTTTTCAGTTTTCTATACATTCATGTATATATGGTTAATGATGTACATATTTATGGGTATATTTTTTATCTACATAGAGAGAGAGGAGAGAGGAGATATATCTACATTGAATAAATACATTGATCAAAAATGAATCATTATATGATTGTATACATTTATTACATAATAAGTAGGGAAAATCTCCCGATATAGTATAGCTAGAGTCAGTAAATACTTTGTAATACAAAGCACCACAACTTGTAATGACAATCAATGCATTCATACGCACGCACACACACGCACGCACACACACATATGGTATCTTGAGAGAGAGAGAGGGGGAGGGGGGGAGGGGGCGAGGGGGCGAGGGGGGGGAAGGGGGAGGGGGGGAGGGGGAGAGGGAGAGAGGGAGAGAGAGGAGATATATCTACATTGAATAAATACATTGATTAAAAATGAATCATTATATGATTATATACATTTATTACATAATAACTAGGGAAAATCTCCCCATATAATATAGCTAGAGTCAGTAAATACTAAGTAATACAAAGCACTACAACTTGTAACAAATACTAAGTAATAACAGTTAATGCATAGTTTGTTCCTTTACAATGATGTCTTCGATGTACTGATGTTATATCTTAGGAAGGAAGACTTCAGTTCTATGTGCTTTTAATTTCGTAATGAACTAAAATAAAAAAGTTAGGTATTAGTATAGAATGACTAAGCAAAAATTTAAAATCATCACATGAATTTGAATTATAGTTCTAGTTACATTGGATAGTTTACATTATATAGAAAAGGGAAAAAACTCACCAAGTTACATTGTTCAGCTTGTTCTTTCTTGAGAATTATTTTCACCAAGTGTTTTTGATTCTCTTTCACCTATCTAAAACAAAACAAAAAATACTCGCTTCATAAATATGTTGTAAAAATACACTAATTACACCAAAAAATTACTTTTTTTTACCTGGAAAATGAATATATTCAACATTTTGTTGTAAAAAATACACTAATTACACCAAAAAAGTCCTTTTTTTTACCTTTAAAATGTATAGATTCAGCATTCTGTTGTAAAAAATACACTAATTCCACCAAAAAAGTCCTTTTTTTACCTGGAAAATGAATACATTCAACATTTTGTTGTAAAAAATACACGAATTACACCAAAAAAGTCCTTTTTTTTATCTTTAAAATGTATATATTCAGCATTTTGTTGTAAAAAAAATACACTAATCACACCAAAAAAGTCCTTTTTTCACCTGGAAAATGTATATATTCAGCATTTTGTTGTAAAAAAGTACACTAATTTCATCGAAAAAGTCCCTTTTTCACATGGAAAATGTATATATATTCAGCATTTTTTTGTAAAAAGTGCATTTATTTACACCAAAAAAGTCCTTTTTTCACCTGGAAAAGGTATATAATCAGCATTTTTAAAAAAATACACTAATTACATCAAAAAAATCTTTTTTCAACCTGGAAAATGTATATATTCAACATTTTGTTGTGAAAAATACACTAATTACACTAAAAAAGTCCTTTTTTTACTTGGAAAATGTATAGATTCAGCATTCTGTTGTAAAAAATACACTAATTCCACCAAAAAAGTCCTTTTTTCACCTGGAAAATGTATATGTTCAGCATTTTGTTGTAAAAAACACACTAATTTCACCAAAAAAAGTACTTTTTTTACCTAGAAAATGTATATATTCAGCATTTTGTTGTGAAAAATACACTAACTACTTCAAAAAGGTCCTTTTTTTCACCTGGAATATGTAGATATTCAGCATTTTGTTGTAAAAAACACACTAATTGCACCAAAAAAGGTACTTTTTTTACCTGGAAAATATATATATTCAGCATTTTGTTTAATTTATGGTAAAAATTAATAAAACTCACCTATAGTTTTAGATTAGCTTCTTGAGCTCTTGTTCTGGACAGTTTTCTTTTTCAGCATCATCGAAGTAGAATCCATGTAGTTAGAGTCTTTATTGGTTTGGTATCATCTAAGTAGGAAAGTCATGTTGTGTAACATATATCATTGATAGATCTTGAGTTGATGCTGGTTTTTTTTGAAAGGGATTCTTGCTGTGTTGGTCATTGGTTTGGTATCATCTAAATAGAAGAGAAACTCATGTTGTGTAACATTTATCATTGCTGTTGGTAGATCTTGAATTGATGCTGGTTGCTGGTTTTTTTTTAAAGGGGTTCTTGGTGTGTTGGAGAAGTGTGCTGTCTTCAAGATCCATATGGTTTGAGTATTCAGGCTTGGTATCATCTAAAAGCATTCTTGGTGTGTATGAGAAGTGCGTTGTCTTCAAATCCATGTAGTTTGAGTCTTTATTGGTTTGGTATTATCTAAGTAGGAAAAATCATGTTGTGTAACATCTATCATTGGTAGATCTTGAATTGATGCCTGACTTTTTGTAAAGGAATTCTTGCTGTGTTGGAGAGGTGTGCTGTCTTCAAAATCCATGTAGTTTGAGTTTTCATTAGTTTGGTTTGGTATCCTATAAGTAGGAAAGTCATGTTGTGTAACATCTATCTTTGGTAGATCTTGAGTTGATGTTGGTCTTTTTTAAAGGGATTCTCGGTGTGTTGGTCATTGGTTTGGTATCATTTAAATAGGAAAGAAACTCATGTTGTGTAACATCTATCATTGGTGTTGGTAGATCCTTGAATTGATGCTGAATGCCGGTTTTTTTAAAGAGGTTCTTGGTGTGTTGGAGAAGTGTGCTGTCTTCAAAATCCATATGGTTTGAGTCTCCAGGCTTGGTATCATTTAAGTAGGAGAGAAGTTCATGTTGTGTAACATCTATCATTGGTGTTGGTAGATCTTGAATTGATGCTGGTTGTTGGTTTTTTTAAAAGGGGTTCGTGGTATGTCGGAGAAGTATGCTGTCATCAAAATCCGCGTGGTTTGAGTCTTCATTGGTATAATTTACAGTTGGAATAGTTGTAAATAGTCTTTTGGAAGTTGTTAGATCTTGATCGGTTGATGTTTCTTACAGCTTTTTCACTGGTGTGAGGTCATAGTATTTAGCAGCAGAGAGATGGTGTTGAGGATGGAGGAACTCATGTTGTTGATGTTGATAGCTTGAAAGGATTCGTGATCTGTCTGAAAAGTGTGCCGTCTTCAAAATACGTCACAACTTCTATTTTGCAGTTCAAGTCTTCATCATAATCCATAGTTTCATCATCTTGTATTCGGTCTTTCAGATTAGTATGCTGTTTCATCACTTGAAATGTTAGCGTTCAGTTTGGTTGGATTTTTGCATTCTTTGATTGTAGATGGGAGATGAAGGGTAGAGGAATAAATTCCGGATCTCTGATTTTTCAATCACCGATTGACTTTTGCCATCTTAACTATCCAATCTAAAAAGACAAAAAATAAAAAATATTTTAAAAAATGTGAGCCATTTATTATTATTTAATCATAATACAAAGAAGATAACATTTTTATCAATATTCAAAGACAGGGTTTGTAACACAAACGGATTTGGTGGTTAGAGGCTATTTTCTCCATAGTGCAAGTAGGTGAGTTTTTCAACTAGTGGTAAATCAATATTTATTATTCTTTTACTATTTAGATCACAAGACTTGAACAAAATTCAACAAAGTAACAATGAAAACCAAATGAAATCATAATAATATTAACAATAGTATCAATAAGAATAATAATAATAATCATCATCAGTAAAAACTATTTTTAATATTTAGTACAATGAATAATAACTGTTTTATGCTGATAATAAAGTAAAACAATACAATAAAGAAAGTTGTAAACATTTTTTGGCTGTAAAGTTGATTTTATTATTATCAGAACTTCTAAAAAATATTTTTTGGATCAAATATAATGAATAATAATTGTTTTATGCTGATGATGAAATAAAATAATACAATATTGAAAGTTGTGATAATTTTTTGGCTGCAAAGTTCAAAATTGACCTGTCCGTTCAAGGCATCATTTAAGGCTAACCTTTTTTCTCTCGGACCTACAACAATTCTGTCAATCAATGCCAAAAGACTGCGATCTTGGGCGGAAACAGGACAGGTTCTATGAGCATGAAATTATTTAGGAGAGATACTTCTACGGTCAGGCCATATTGTAATAGGAGGATAACTCCAGAAAGCAACTAGTTGAGTTCTTCAACTAGTGTTAAATAATTATTTATTATTTCCCCACCTTAATACAGAAAATATCCTAGTAGTTGTAGTAGATGTTGATCCTTCAGTCACTGTTGTTGAAGTTGAAGTGGATGCTAATCAAAAACAGATCATTGCATTGCGTTGATTAGTGTAAGTTCCATGATAAAGGAAGTATATACTCAATGATATATCCCAACTCACTGGCTACTTATTAACTTTACTAGGACCACATTCAGAGCATTGAACTTAGTTGTCAAAATTCAACTGTGCTCTGTATCACCGAAAGTAAAGTCTCACAACACATTGCGTAGTAGGATGAGTGGATACTAAACAGCATTGAATTTGGTTTCCAACAGAAAAAAGTTATAGTTTTCACCGGACAATAAAAACTTCTGAACTTCCAACTTTGGTGAATTACCAAATTGGTGCAAAACTTTTGATAGTGTCATGACTGCTAAGACATCAATTATTTGTTTGCCGAGTAAGTAACAGTTACTACATACATATCTGTTGTTCACATTACTCAAACATTTATTTATCTATTAAGGGTTTTCTCTACCTTTATTGCTTGAAATGTAAATATTAGAACTTTCAGTTCATTCTCTTGGCCTCACAATCAGTGCATGCTTTAATGTAATAATAAATCTCTCATCAAATGTTTGGGAGCAGTTTATTGTCTTTCCAATGTTAGTCTGTCAAGTGTTTGGCAACAGTCTAATAATAGTATGTAAAGAAACCAATTGATTCACAACAATGAGACAACACTGCTGTATCAGATAACTAAGTATTACCAATGCCGAAGCTAGTAGCTCTGTGCATATGAGCGGAATTTACAAAATTAAATGCCTGAAGTTTTTTCTCTTGAACATAAAAGCTGCAACATTAACAATCCATAGTTGCTAACCACCCGGCTTCGCCTGTACTATTAGCACTGTATAGCTTGCGTGAAGGCTAGTGCAAGAGAAAAACATTTTAATGTTTTTAGAAGAGAGCTAAAACAATGCTGAATCTAACTTCCACAAACTGAACCTATTCATACACCTAAAGTTACGTTAGTGGAGATATTGATAGATAATTGTCTATTCTTGGTTTCTTACAAACAAGTCTTATATACGTTATAAGTTGCTGCAGGTGAAAGGTGATCTAGTTTTGTACTTTTCTTGTAGCAAATCTACAGCAGCTTGTTAGTGCCCATTGTGTCTGCTTTTGTTGTCTTGATGTTCAATCGTGTAGCAGAGATACATAAACAGTCTTATTGGTAAAAGCACCAGTTGCAAAACTGTAGTAGACCATTAAACTCCGGCATTTTTTCAAGCTCTTTAATGAAGCATTTTCACACAGGTTATCTTTACGTGCCTACAGGTTCAACACCATTTTATGGTTTCCATCCGTAAAACCAATAAACTCGCAATGGGTTTTTCCAGTACACAGTAACTTGGTATTAATTATTTGAATGATTTGTTGCATCACAGACTTTCCGACTACATTGCATAAGAATACACTATAACTTAGTGTGCATGCTTTACTGGATGTGCATGTATACACTGTTTAGCGCTACCAAAGGAGGTTTTTGTAAGGTCTGCTATCACTCAGCTGTCTATGTGTTAGTTTACACAACACTATTAGTGACTTTCCATGACGCGACACCGTAGCGCTACACCGTAGCGCCACGGGTTTTCCCCTCTTGGAAATGGCTATATCGCTACTGAAGTCGTGATTATGTGGCGCTATTGAAAGTCGCTACTAAGTAGCGACTTATAATAACGCCAGACCACTGAAGCGTTATGGAAATAGGGAATGCCGTAGCGCTACTGGTTTGCACATGCGTGTATTGTATTTCCAGCATCACTGCAGTCAATATAATTAAATAATTTGGACAGAAATTTCAGTGATATGAGACAGTTGCCTTTCAAGACCACTTATATTAATTAAAAATGATGCAGAATTAGTGATCACAAATATATTTTTGTGTTTTATTTTATATTAATTGTTTTTTTCCCTATTTTAGATATTGATAATAATAAAAAGTAAATAATAATAAGTAATCAATTGGCCGTGGTTAAATAATTATAAAAATAAATAATTATTTTCAGTTTAATAAATAAAATACAAATTAGCCAAGCACTGCTGCTTCAAACTTTTTCCTGTGGAGTATGTAGCATTAGATGAAACAAACACAAGAAAAGAATTTAAAACCAATTGTTTGTGGAAACAATTTTCCTTCATACAGTAGTTTCACTCATTGACTCATTAGCTCAAAGTCGCCGTTGACTCGCTAATTAGGGTTCATGACCTTTGGCTTTCTGTAATTGCTGGCTCATGGAAAAGCGTGATGGTTTATCGCTATTGAGAAGCACTGAGCCATGACACCATTATGTAGCGCTACATGGAAAGTTTGTAAATGTGAAACAGAACATGTTTTATTGGTATTAAAACGCTGAGCTGCTACTTTAACAAGTGAGCTGACCACACATTATCAGTTTCCTGCTGTGTTGAATGATAGAAAAACTGCGTAAAGTTAGCTCTTTCCTGAGCGAAAAATTTCAGCCTTCAATTCCCGTTGGAGCAGTTTGATTAAACTTTTGGTGCTAATCATCTTTTATCCTCTAACCTTGTGATAAAAAACATTTTGCTTAAAAAAATGGCACATCTCTCGACATCTATAATTGCTGCATACTTTCTGGAACATTTGGACAAACAAGGAAGCTTTGCTAATTGCCATTTATGAAAATCGTAATTAGAGTCATTTAGGGTTTTATGTCGGAGAAAACACTTGCAGTTATGTAATAGTGTATTACTGATAATGTGTTAAACATTCTTTGCGGTGAGATCTAGAAATGTGAGCGTACTGTGATGGAGTTTGAGAAAAAGGAGTTTTTCAATGAAGGTGTAAGTCACTGCTGGGAGATGAATAGGAGGAGGGCATTAGCTGAGGAACTAAAGAAGGGCACACGAGTAACCTCGACTCTAAAGTTGCTATGTACCTCTGCCAGCACAAAACATTCTTTCTATTAATTTCTGTCAAAATTGCTAAATATCAAAAGGAGATCAATTTTTTTAGTGTGAAATGGGGTTGTGAGCAAAAGTAGCTAGTTGAGTGTTGCCAAAAACACTCAATCAAAAACTTATCTTTGATTGAAAAAGACATCCATTCTTTTGACAGCAATGTGGCAGACATTTTGTCTTGCTGTTTTACAGTAGTGTGACCACTAATACAGTTATACAGTTTCTTCTTTTATGATATAAACAAAAAAATATTAGTCTTTGATTTGATTGAGTTAATTATAAACTTCCTGTTTTAAGACTTTAAACTTTTGGCGAGAGTAATTAAACTGGAAAACATTTTAGTATTTGTAGTTACCAAATCATTAATAGTTATTATAGTTATTACAAATACCCTCTTCCTGATGAAAAAAAAACGCTATATAAGAAACACATGGTAATGGTCAGGATATACATAATAGTGAAAATAATCGACGACACTTCTACGATAATAGTTATTATTTATTATTATGCTACTAGGTGTTCACTACCGATAAATAATATGCAGTTTACCAAAATAAGGCACACAAACACCAATTGTGAAGTCGCAAAAAAGTAGTGCTGTCCTTTTGTGACTCGTTTTTGGCTGCATGATTTGGAGTTTAAACACTCCAGCGACCATACATCCATGAGAAAAAATAGATAGTTTTTTTTAATCAAACGAGGCTGGTATGAAAAAAAACATTGTCTTAGGCCCCGATTACATTGGTGCACACCAGAAAGTAAATTAGCCCACACAGTACAAATGTGAACACTGAAGCTCGCATCGAAAATGCCAACCGTTTGAACCGATTCACATCGGTTCCGGTTCCCTATGGTGTAAAAAAACTGAAACAGGGTTCAAGGTGTTTTAATACGGAGACGAAACAATCATCCAAACAGGTGTTTTAGTGAAAACAAGGATTGAACCGTAACTGTCCAGATTTGCTTGACTATTTCGTAACGTACTAGTGTAAACGGAGCGTCAATTTGTTGAGTGTCCATAGGAATAACGATGTAATAGTCTGGCGATTCAGAAGCACAAAGTTCTTTGCATGGTTGCCCTCTCCTCCCCCCCCTCCCTCCTCCACCCCCAACCCTCCCCCCTCCTTTCATATTTTGCAAGTTCATCCCAAAAGTTAGCAATCCTTCAAAGCTTTTGTCAATAAAAAAGTAAGGGTTGTGTCACAGTGCATGATTTATTACTGAGATGCCATAACAGGTTTTTCTCAAATAAATCGTTTTAGTAACAAAAACGGCGGTTGGGTTAATCAAAGCATTATATTATTGCTTATAAACATTTTTTCTTACCATCTTTTATTTTCACCTGACATAGTCGCAATTTTCTATTTTTGCTTTACCACCTTTGCAGGTTTTATTTATATCCATCCTTTGTTTCATTTGAAGTGTAAATCTTTAAAACACTTCCAACCAATAACTTGAGTCGCTTTCCATAATTTTTCATTAAAACTCACTTGAGTCCTATCACGGCCAATGGACGTGATTTGGACTATGTGACCAAAAGTCCTATCACGGCCAACGGCCGTGATTTATTTTGTCCCGTTTTCGGAACTGATTGCAGAAGTTTGTGTAGACTGATATGAATAATTTTTATACCATCGTGTAGAGCTGACAATTGCCTATTTTCTGGTTTTTGTTTGAAGACTGTACGACGTTCTAAACGGAAACAGTTCCAAATATCCTTAACCCATCACTTCCTGTTTTAATTTTCGGATTTTTTTTGATAATCATTGGCAAAATATTTTTGGAAAGGAGCAAGCACATTGTTTTCTTCTTCTGATTTAGTTAGTTTATTAATATCTTAGCTTGTTTGAGCCCTCTGACACTGGAATTGAAGGTTAGTAAGCTAGTAATTAATTATTTAGATACGGCATTGATAATAAATAATTAATTTTAATATTTGTTCATTATTTTTGTAAAGTTGTTGACTGATGTTGTTATTTACATCAAAATGTAGCTCTAAATGTTTCTAGTTCATTGGTGCACCATTGAGGGCTTTATTTTTGCCTGTAATTAAAATAATAATTATTTTCAGGAAAAAAAAATTCCGAAATTTTCGGTCATTTGTGCAACAAGTGTCCAAATGTTGTTGCAGTGTTCTAACACTTTTCTTGCATATTTCTGCTTCAAATTTGGCTAGTCTTATCAGAATTTTGTCCTCTTTTCATCTGTGCTATCATTTTCTTGTCTAGTGTGTTATTTTTTTTTGAAACTGGTTGATCTGTTGAGAGCATTACTAAAAAATGGTCCCCGAACTAAAGAAATATTGAAAGTAGTTTAGAAAGGTGAAATCAATCTGTTATTTATTCTACTAGGAGAAAAGAGAATGCTGATTCTCATGAGCATAAATTTGTTACCATATCATATACGAATGAATTTTAAAAAAAATTCGAAAAAGCGGCTGAATCCTCTTGTAAGTTATTTGTCAAAGCGGTGAAATTCAAAGACTTAATAGAAAACTGCTAATAGGTCAGTTAAGTGAATTAAAATCATGTTTAAAACTCAGCAAATAATGAAGTTTCTTGTTGATCCGACATGTGTTCATGTTTCACGCGAATAAAACATGAAAAACAATCCAATTTTTCACGCGAATAACAGTAAATAAAAGTCTCTTTTTTCACGCGAATGCAACCATTTTTCACGCGAATCAAAGAAAATACTAAGAAAACATATCTTCACGCGAAAAGACAAATAATGTTTTCACTGGAAAAAAATAATTATTTTCACGCGAATCAAACAGGAAAATTTTCTCGCTAATAACACTATTATGATAGGGTTTTCGCGTGAGTCTTTTTAATGTTTAAAAGCTAAATGAGTAGGTGTGGTTTATAGTATATGAGAACAGCTGTCTCTGCATAGAAATCATTCTCTCTAGCAATAACCTCCTGAGCATCAACTAGTACCGCAGATTTCTTGGTGATAAGGTAAGAGTCAATAAAAACACTATTTATTAGAAGTTGAAAAAAATTAAAAAGTTTGTAACTATTTTACAACTCTGTTTAATCATCCTATACTAATACATAACTTTTTTATTTCAGTTCATTATGAATTCAAAAGCATACAGAATAAAGGACTTCCTCCCGGAGATCTATCATAAATACATAAAATAAAATGTCGTTGTTCAGGAAAAGGCTAGATATCGGTTGACATTACAAGCTATAACATAATATATGACGCAGCATTTGCTAACTCTAACCTCGTTATATGGAGAACTTTTCCCAATACAATACCAACCACGTACAACACATAAATACACTGACAATGATGAAAAATTATTAAGTCTCGCAATTCGAAACAATTTTAAGACAGTTTTAAAAATGTCGAAGCCTGTAAACATAAATAATTACTTGAAAAAAACTGAAAGAAAGGCATGGGATAAAGCCCTCACTCAAAGTTGAGTTAAAGTTCAATGGAATGAAGAGTTATTATATGATTTTAGGACATGCATATGTAGGTATATTCAAACAAATGAATGTATATCTTCATCTATTTTTTCATTTGAAACTATGTTAAAACTTCATCAAGTATATAATTTTTAATATATACTCGATATGTAATAAATGTATACAACCATACAATGTTTCATTTTTATTCAATGTAGACATGATTATGAACATAAATATTGTGCAGGATTTCACTGTGGGTGTGTACGTTGGTAGTTAGGCCAACCTGCACAACCTCCCGAACTGTGATGGCTGTGTGTATCTATCACTTGAGCAATACAACCCGCCCACAGGACGACTAGTATTCTTGGGAATAGTGCTTGACCATTCTAGATTACTGTCTAGCTGTCGGTTGCGTTAGCTATTTCAGTGTGCAAGCCAGAAGCCGAATTTTGAAGGGCGAACTAGCTAGGGCTAGGTTCGGCCAGCAGAGGTTCGAAGATCTGCCTATTAATTATTACTCGAGTGATAGAGTTTTTGTTGTAAGTGCATGTACAAGCGCAAGGTGAAGTTATTGTTTGAGAACAAAGAAACTTCTGAGAGTGTGCAAGTTGACTCTGACTTTATTAGATCACAACATCAGTATTTATACACATGATTATATAATATAAAATAGGCAAACAAAAGAGGCCACACCTAGCACAAGTGGTTGGCTAGAGTGTGCCAATAACAACACAGTAGGTGGAACTTGGATAAATGCATGACTAGCTAGTGTATAAGGTATATGAAAGAGTTACATAGAACTGTCGGCTCTAAAGCGCATACATAGTACTGGGTAAGTGTACCATAGAACTGCAAGTAAGGGTGTACAAGATGGCGCCGTCCGTCACAATATGCATATAGCTATGTATACGTACATGTGTTCAAAATCTAGATGCCATCAGAGATAAAATTATGTAAGAAATTATCAAAAATTAAATGCCATAAAATATTACCTCGGCTGCTCTAATCAACGCCGTAACCCATTGAATCCACTCCGGGCCTAAACCCCACAAAAAAAACACTTGGTAGGGAGATCTGCTCATATAATACTACTCCTAGTAGCTAATGGAAATCCAGATATGATCGTGAAGTAATCTGTGCAATTTTCTCCCTATTATGGTAGTAGTCTTCCCTTGAATCAAATAGGTTAAGACAACTTTTGTGTTGGAAATGAAGTTTGTAATCAGAAAGGAGTTGTGCTCTCTTGTCCAGAGCAGTTACTGCAGGACTGCTATTGCTGCGAGCCTATTCACCCCTAAAATTAATTTTTTTAACTGCAATATTTTTTTGTCAATCGACCGTCTGTAAGCATTGTTGCTGTCTTGTTCACCCTGAAGATCCCACCCAGTGACAGTCTAAACATTTGACAATGTCATAGTAAGCAGTGATATCGTTCTCCCTCAGTAAGACTCGTGTAAGTGAACTGATGGCTGATGTTGGTTGTTCATATTATTTATTATTATGATAAGAATAATAATAATAATTAATAAAAATAAAATTACTGAGTATCCTGAAACTACCTACCCCCTGCCCTACCCGTACCCCTATCCTGGCCACGAGAATACCTGGGTTTCTGATTATGTTGCTGTTTGTGTGATACTGCCACTGCTAAACACCAGTAGTATAATTTTATAATAATAATGATTATAATTTATATATAATTCTCAGCTGTTGTTTGCAGACGACAGTCGCTGGCTGGCTGAAGGCTGCTATCTGTGGATGAATTATACTATTTTTTTCTGTTATTAATACTAACAGCAATGCAATTTTTATGCTAACTTTCTTAATGGATTATCCTAATCAGTTATTATTATTGTACAGGAATTTAGGGTGGAGTGGTAGCTGTCATCTGTACAGTGGCCCACAGTAATAAGTAAGTACAACAGTGCAGTGTACGCCTTCCAACTCGCCCTCCACCTAATCCCGAGGAGTAGGTATGCCAGGTCGACCTAGCCGTTCGAATAACCGTTCCAGTATCACTTGCCCGTAGGTCAAGTGAAGTGTGAGTCGAATCGACTGACCACTTTCTACTGACTATTATCCTAGTTGCTCGTCGACTGGTGTCAGTGCAATTTCTCTGTCCACGTTATTGTGCAAGTGCTGAACTTAGTAAGTTCCTCTGCCAGCGCAATCAGTGCAAGAGCTTACTTGTATTGTTTCTATCAAGCTACCTGTGCTTCAGCATAAGTGCGCTTATGCTGAGTAGATCAAACAAGCAAGTGAGAGTGTAGGCATTAACTCTAATTTTATTCACTAAGACACGGGTATTTATGCTAAAAAGGTTACATGATGATCTAGACAAAATGGTACACAAAAGGAAGCTCCGCCTGTAGACTAGATTGGCTGGCTCCACACCAATAGAACTGTTTAAACATAGAGCAGGGAGGTGCCTAATGGCACGGCTGGCTACACACGCTCATGTATGCAAAAACAAGACAACGCAGTAATACAAATATATAAAACAAGTATAAAATAAACAGGTACGAGTAATGAATAGTTCGGCAGTTAAATAAGGTATGTACATAAATAGTTTGGCAGGCCACTACAGTTCGGCAGGTACAGAATGTGAGTGTAACGTTCGGCATGTCACATAGCGTTGGTATGGTCGACCTGCTAGTGGTACATTTCCTCCACATTATTCCTCATATACCTCTAGCTAGTAGTTGTTGTGTATACTACTGCATTCGGTCCTAACCAACTGCTAATGCTTGGTGATAAATGTCTATCTATTTAGTGTAGGTTGGCTACTAAGTGCAGAAATGAAAGTGTGGTCAGCCGTTTCCAGTGCTATTTCTTATAAGGACCACTCCAATGGAGCCAAATTTCACAAAAGCTCATGCAAGTCATCATTGGCTGAAATAGTTTTGATGCATTTATTAAATATTTGTAGCATAAAATGAAATTTATTTTTTTCAGTAATACCTATGTGAACATATTTGCTTCATTCTGCCACAAATTTTTAATTTATCAAGTGGACTTGGGCGTTAAAAGTTTGTTTAAAACTTTTAACCGTCACGAGCCAGGAATAAACAAGGAGTCATCTCCCCTTCGGAGGAATAACTCTATATTGAGCAGTACCGGACATTGATAGGTTTTCGATACGTTTACTAAATATTACGTGCCCTATAATGCACAAACGTTCGCTTTCACCAGTGAATTTACGTTACCCTTCGTAATTATATACAGGGCACACAGTCAGGGGCGTTTTGAGTTAAAAATCCAAACACCTTGTTAGGGGGTTGGAGGAATTTGTTAGGGGGTTGCTTGTTAGGGGGTTCACCATGAATGTTAGGGGGTCGAGTTTTATTAATGTGATACTATATTATTATTTATTAGCCAATCATTATTCTTTTTTTCGATTTTTGTAGTTTATTAATGATGATAACAATTACTATTTTATTATTTATGTGTTTTATTGTTTTGACTATTTATTGTTATTATTAATATATTTTTATTTATTATTTTTTTAATATCATAATAATAATAATTAATAATATAATTTGACTGCTTCAAATTATTATTAACTGTTATTTGTTATAACAATTATTATAAATTATTATTATAATAATATTATTCATCATAATTATTATGATAATAATAATAATAATTAATTAATAACAATCTAATCTAATGATTATAAATAATGGTAGTAGTGAAGTGGGGGAAAATCTAATCATTATTAGTTATAATAATTATAATAGTTACAGTGGTAGTAATAATAATTTTAACCACCAAGCCACATACAGACAGTTGTTAGTTGTTGCATAGCAGCTTTATTTGCGTGTTGTTTAATAAGGTAGAGCGTTTATCCAAAAGCACGAATATTCATTTATTTGATTGGTCAACCACATGTTCATGAGCCAATGATGTACCTTGTTAATTTTTTGATAACCTTATTGTTCTATCACAAGGGTGGGTCAATGTTAATCCACAAAAAAAGTAAAAGCGTGTAGTTGAACTAGGTCTATGTTTCATGTTGTAATGCTAAGATAACTCCAAACAATCATCATAAGAAAAATCAATCCCCGCAAACCAAAACAATACCCGACAAATTTGACCCCTTAACGTTAGGGGGTTGGGAGTTGTACCCCCGTCTGTTCGGGGGGTCGGGGGTACTCAATACGCCTCTGCACACAGTTGCGTTAGTTACCATCCATATGGCGCACACCCGACATACGGAAGTGCCATTTGATTTTGTGGCAAAAAATTAATAATAAACAAGTGAAATGTTTGTTTTTTATTTTACTTAGCAATATTTATTATTATCTAGAACTGTGCCAATTTTGGCCTTTAAAACTTTTCAGTGTGTATGCAATTTTATGTTAAAATGTTACACGTTTCTTGTCAATTGTGCTTTACAATCTATGTATACCAGTCAAGTTCTAGCCACCAGGTGGTCACTTACCACAATGCTTCTTTCTGTCAACGTATACAGTCCATAACCAGTAGGCAATAGTACTAGGCAGTCAACAAATTAGTGTCCAGATGTGGACAAGAATGTTTCTTTTTCTTTGCTTTTTTCCTTTTCCTAAAAGTTTGAAAGCTCCTGGTCAGTCGTTTTGTATCGTGTATTTGTTCAGTGTTGCAGTGTTTTGTTATCCTTCTATTCTGGATGTATAATGAAGATTAAACAGTTCGCTTTTCTTGTGTTTGAGTCTTGTCAAATACTGTTTTGCTGTTGTCTACAATTGTTGTTCAGGGTGATACTTCAATGTTTTATGCTTTTTGGATTCGTGTGTTGCTTTCTGTTTGTGGATTGCCACCTTCCAAATTGAGGTTTTCCATTGGGCTTTTAGCGATCTGTGATTTTCCATAGCTTTTGCTAATATTCTTGTTTTTTTAATCGCACAAGACTATCTAGAAATTTATTTGACAAGTTTGTATCAACATACTGATTTGCGGTGTCTTTGTGTAGACTTTTTAATGTAGCTTGTTTTGGTTCAAGCGCATTGGGCGGCCGGCTCTTTTGTTTTTACATCAAGCCTCTTTAATATTTAGCTGCACAACCATTTTTGCAATTTTCCTTTGCAGTTTTTTGTCCATTGCTGTTTGGAGATTCAATTTTTTCTTTTTAATATGCTTTGCTGCAAAGAATGCTATCATTTGTTTCTGCAACATCAGCTACTTGGTAAACGCATAGTTTATCATCTGCTTTGATTTTTGTTTCTGATTTTGTGAAGACATGCTTAGCAGATACCAGTACGGCAGAAGAGGCCACTGATGTTATTGCAAAACCCCAAGCATGAAATCTGTGAAATAATTTTCCGTTAGTTTTTTATCGAGTTGGTATGATTTTAACTTGTTTGATTAGATGCTGAATATACATTTGCTCACTCATTTTGGTTCTTCCATTAAAATTGTACTATTGAAAACCTCGTTTGTTGTTTAAAGTTTGCACATGAAAATATTAGGTATCATCTCAGCAAACTTCAGTTCAGTCCAGGTCAGTAAAGTATAGGCTGCCATGTCTCGTGAACAGCCGTTTTGCATTTGCTTAGGAACTCGTAGACAAAACTGTTTTTGTCCTATACATATATGTAAAATATAAGCAGCCTCGTCTCAGTTTTAAGAATATGTGAAATAGCATTTCATGGCAACGTATTGGTGACAAAAAACGTAGATTTTGTTGATTAATGAATTAACTATATATGGTAGCTTATATTCAGATTGTGTTAGATACAAATCGAAAAGCTTGACATCATGCAAAGCTTATCTTTGCCATTCATTTATGACACCGTGCTCTAATTGTTTAACATCAAAGGTATGAATGATAATTAGCAAATTGGTAACGTGCAAACATACTGTTTATGATTGTATGATTGTCATTAAAAACTTTTTCTGCCATTCACTTATGCTAATGTTATACCCATACTGTTTAACATTGAAAGGTATACTGGTAATTGAAGCTTGATAATGTAGCTACTTTGACCGCATGCTGTTATATCACTTGATAACATATAAAGTAGTCTAGAAAATCTCTCAACTGCTGAGAAGTTTTCAAACACCCTAGCATAAAGATTAACTAAGCAGTTAAAACACTGAAATACTGATAACATTTGATTCAATTGATTGATTCAATGACCTGATCGGAGAGCCGGTCATTATTAAAAAAGGTTGAAGCCTTATCAATACAGTCATGTTTTCCGCTCTCGTTTTAATACGTTTACGACGATACTCATTTGTTCCAGATAGTTGATCAAATTGCTCTACCATATTACCAAAGCCTCCTCCTAGTTCACAGTCCACAACTCTTTCACTCAAATACTCAACCACAAATGCTGTCCTCCTTGCTGTCATAAAGTAACTTATCACACTAAAATATTCACCTATAAACATAACGTGCTGACCTTGATGCAGTTACATACAGATTGCTAAAGGGTAGTAAAACAATTGGCATATTTCCATAGACGCAACGCCTTTGAGATATTGGCCCTGTGATTTTCAGAATTACAAAAAAGATTGAAACACTTATAATATTTTAGTGCTGTTTGTTTGAGTCAACAGCTTTCTCTTTTTGATGAAGCTGTTAAATAAATCAGTACACTCACTGATCGCTAGTACAGCTATTGTCACGATTAGCATCCGTGTAATTGCTGAAAAAGAACAATACGCCTGCAACATGAACAAGTAAACTACAGATTTCTCTTCGTAGAAGGTGGCGAATTATAAACCAGTTGAATCATTACTTAACTGCTTACCCTAAACCTTTCAATGCATACATAGTCTCTTGAGAGCTCATCTCGCCATGCACCATGTAGGCTTTGGTAGCTGCTGTTTTGCTCATTACTTTTATTGTATAGAGTGATCTGTCATGTTATAGGATACAGTTATGCGAGAGTCCAAGGTAGGCTTATGTGACTCCTCATGTTGTGCTAAAACACCTTTTAACATCTGCACAAGTTGTTCATTGTCCGCCTTCTGATGGCCACACCATTTTCTTATAATCGGGTTAACACACTTTGCAGTATTGTTGTCAAACTTCTGATGTCCATCGTATGCCTCAAACATCATTTGGGTACTATTAGAAAAAATAATCTGCTCCACAGTACGATGGTATTATTCAACAAATACAGTGAAGTTGACATGGGAGTCTGCTGGGCTTTCTATTCAATGCTTTTACATATCAGTGGATAAGTGAAAGACTTGTTTAAGGAAAAGTCTAGGTGTTCCTTCGTGGCGCTCATGTGAGTGATACAAGAGTAGATGGTAAATTACCCTCTTGCGTTTTTCGGTTCAGATGGACTGAAGGCTAAGTGTTCTGCCTGATGCTTCGTATCGAGTTGTCACCTATGCAAAATATTTTTCATGTTTAGCAAATAAAAGTTACTTCCATTCTCGTAAATAAAGCAAATAAGTTTTATTGAACCATCTCTAACTTTTGTAATGTACATACATTTTAAATCCTAACCAAATGATATTGCTCGTATTATTTTGTCAAATAACTTGCCCTAAGGATTTTCATGAATTGGCATTTTTAGCTCAATGATACTCAAAGCCTCTCACTAATGATGGGCAAGAGTTATTTTTTCAACTCACCGCTTGACATGGATAACATTTAGAGCTACTTATACTTTTTACTTTTCCGAAACTTATTTGGCCATTACTTCATCTTTGAAATAAAAACTATGTTACCTCATTCATTATGAAAACTATTGCTACAAATTGTTACATCGTTAGATGAATTGTGAACAGAAAAATATGAAACTCAATGGATCATAAATGAGCTGTTACGTTTTCAGTCCTGCTATGAATGTTAAGTTTACCACTAAGTGATACATGCAAAAAGAAAAACATTACTCATTGAAAAGTATGTCAAAACGGGAGATCATACATCACACATTATTTGAAGCAACCAAAAAACAACTTAAGATTAGTATTCTTCTTATCAAAACCACATTTCAACTTTGAGTGACATCTTCAACCAACTTAATTTAAAATAGCCATACTTGTAGTTTATGTTAACTGACAGCTGAGAATCACAGCTGAGAATAAAAAAAAGCATTCATGCATGACAACACTCATTGGTGCTTAACGCATATAAATCAAGCCACTTGCTGACTAGCAGATAAGCTGTAGGGTGAACAACTCTAAACAACAACAAATATGAACTATAAAATCAGCTGTTGTAGATCGGCTACAAAATTTTAATAAACTAAACTGGCAACAAAACTTGTCTGATGTATACCCTCCTAACAAGATCTGCCAGGTAAGACTGATACACTATGTGCTTCATGCTTTCACTAACCCAATGCACCCCCTTTTTCTGAAAGCTCTGAGACTTCTATTTTACTGACATTAGCACTGAAGTTCATGTCCTCTGGGTCGATTTCTGTAACAAATGCAAACTATATGAAGTGCGGTGGTACCAAAGTGTTTTGTGCGATAAATAATGTAATTGAGTTGTTCTAACTTTTTTGTTAACTGTTATAAATCGTTCATTATATCAACAACTTACCAGATATGCTCGATGCGACACTTTCTTCCAACTCCTCAAAAGAATCACCGTAAACATGGCTGAATTGTGGCACATCAATTTCTATGAGAAATGAATGGAAGTATAAGATATGTACAGTATGTGTACACCACACAGGTTCGACTGAAAATACTTTGCGACGGATCTATAGCCAAAGCTTGGACGTATGTGGATATGTGTACAACCATGCACACTTGTTGGAATCTTCGGTTCAGCTTTCACACTCGAAAAAGATGACAAAGAAATATCATCTTCTGTTGCCTTGCCAGGTGCTTCCTTCGCCGTTTGAAATGAATGATCTAGATGGATTTCTCACTTCTGCTTATCTCACCAACTTCATGGAAGGCGGTAAAAACATTTCCAGCCAATTGCGACTGTCGGGGTGTTTTTGTGACACAATTGGGAGGGTATGACATGACATTGGATTCGACAGATGATGGTTATGTCAGTGGATCAGATTGACCTGCCTAAAAGTAACTCAATAGATTGTATTGAAACAAACAAGAAAAAAGGTTGGTAACAGGCACTTTGCACCAGAAACAAACACCAAATACACAGAAAACATAAACACTAATTCTCCATGCTGTGACTTTGAAATGCACCTGGTTTTTTTGTCATGAATAAGATAAAGTCGATTTGTTTTTATCACAATGAAAGTCTCCGTTCAAGACTGGCTTTCAAAAAGGGCTATTGGGAGGCGCTCAAGGTATATAGCAATCTTGCTATAGTACTATTGCTCATGTGCCATCATGTTGCCAATGCTTTTCGATTGATATACACCAATGTTATTTTTGAAAGTCAATGATTTTGATATTTTTTTTGCATTTTCATTCTAAAATAACGAATTAGTATTTAATTTCGTAACCAAACCAACCGTAAACTACTCAATGGCAATCCTCCCAACATCTGAGTGCATCAAACAACTGCAATTCCATCATGAAGAGGATTCGGACGCTGAGTGAATTGACTTATGAACATGAAATAAGTAATGACATGGTAGCTAAACCTTATAATGACGAGACAGAGGCAATCTCGTCTCCGTATTATTAAAAGTCCAGCGCCTAGACTAAACTTCTGTTATGCTCCAGACCAAATGAAACAAAGTCAAACGATAAAACAATTCTACAATAGGGATCTTCCATAGCAAGTTAAGAAACTGGCCTGGTATTGCGAAGAAAAGCAAAATATTTCTTGATAAACAAATGTTGAATAACTTTTGATTGAATGCTTGAAAGCTTCTTATTTAGTTATTTTTGTGAAAAAAATGTTTCAGATGTGAAGCATAGTGATTGTTTGACGGCTTTATTTGGCATCGCAATCATGTTTCATTTTAGTAAGTATATGACTACTATAAATCATAAATATTGATGGATATATATTTAACAAAAATATCTATATTTTTAAACAACCCTGCTCTTCAATATCAATAACAAATGCCAGTAAAGCCTAACTAATCAAATTATAGTTAAATTCTAACTGCACTAGTTTTACCTCAACTGTTTACATCGAGTACATATTCACTAAGCGTCTCACGTTGATGCAGTTGATTCAAATATAATCAGTGATTGATTTTTAAATAATTGAACAATAAAGAATAGGTACTATTTAAAAATTTATAACATTCAATCAATCATAACTTTGGTTCAATGCCGATGATGACAAACTAATCGGCTGTTATGATAATAGTGCTTTTTCATTAAAAGTATCGATCAGTGAAAAATAAACTTTGGATACTCTAATGATTATTATTATATTTTCAAGTATTTATTATAACAACTGATTTAATACTGTTTATTGATTTTTATTTGGCAAGTCATTTCAGTGAATATTGCATTGCTTTTTATTTTTTTGTTCTGAGAATGATTAAAAACCAAATTGGCAATAGAAACATTTAAAGGTTGCTATAGCTACAGAAGCTTGTTCATCATGGATGCAGATGTTGCCTAATATTGCGGACTTTCAAGTTCACTTCCTGTCGCAGCAATGTGATATTGTATTAGTTTTTACAGTAGCTACTCCGACACAACGGGGTCAACGGGGGATACTGTGAGCTACGAGGTCGGCGGTCCCATGTCGTGGTCTTCTTTGCTAAACACTGACTCGTAGGAGTGTAGGAGTTGGGCTAACTGGATGCTTCCTGTGGGGTGTGGCAGCTGTCTAGAGCGTGCAGATATGACTCTTCCACGTGTTCTGGCAGAGGGAAAGGGATGGGGGCAGGGGGGGTAGGTTCGCATTCTCTTGTAGGTAGTTCAATGTCGCTGGTGAGCACACCAGTGTATTTGCCGATAGTCTTTCCAGCCTTGAGGTCAAGTGG
>CALYOO010000485.1:0-28716 GCA_945261195.1 Cryptosula pallasiana
AATATAATCATCATACGTTGGGAAAATGTCGATGCTGATAACTTTACCCTCAAACTCTAGTGGTGAAGAGTTTCCTGATAATAACAATTCCGATTTACAGTGAGACTGTATAAATATTTGGTTATCAATGGTGGTAAATGGGAGGTAGGTCTGCTAGATATGTCTTATTCTAATAATTGGAAGAATGTTACCGAAGGGAAAATATATTTAGAAAAGACTAATGTCTCTGGTAAAAGCGAAAAGTCCTTCATCTTAATCGGTAATGGAAGATATGATAGTATGGAGGAGTTGGAGGAGATTATACGAAAGAGAATGAGTGAAATGGATTTAGACAAAAAATTCGCCATCTCCTACAACAATATCACCAACACCACTTTACTAACTAACAGCGATCCTGATACTGCCATAAGCTTTTCCAAAGATATAGCATATATTTTTGGATTTGAACCAAAAACTATATATCCTCATGGTAGATACAATAATATCTCACCCCCTGATATAAATTCCGGTTTAACATCTCTGTATGTTTATTCCAACATTGTTGATAATAGAATGGTAGGAGATACGAATGTACCTTTACTGAGAGTAGTTTCGGTTCAAGGAAAGAAAAATAATGTTGTGTATCAAGAATTTAAAAATCCTCACTATGTCGACGCTTCATCACTAAATAGTGATCTGATTCAAGTACTTATAACGAGTGACGATGGCCAACGAATACCATTTGATGGTGGACATGTTGTGTTGACGGTTCACTTTAGAGAGAAACAATTATAATGAGTTTGGTACGATACACCCCTGAGGACTCAAAAAATTTTTTTGATGATTACTACAAGATGCAAGCCGGAAATGGAATTGGAGTGTATAGTGGACGGCGGGTGATGCCTAATATGAGAGGAAATGGGCTTGGTAGTATTTTTTTCAAGTATACTTAAATCCGCAGCACCAATGCTGAAAAGAGGAGCAATTAGTTTGGGGAAAAGAGCACTGTCTGTAGGTGAAAATGTAGCGCGTGATGTCATCGATGGACAAAGCTTTGCAGCATCAGCAAAGAAGAGGGGGTTGGCAGAGTTTATTGATCTGGGGGGAGATGTGCTCAATGCAGTCCGTCTAGATAGTATGAAAAGGAGAAAAACAAGAGGTGGAAAGAAGAGGAGAGGTGTTGGTAAACGTGGCATATTTTAATAGCAGCAGAATCCGGTATAAAGACAGCAGAGCTTGATATCTATATTCATTAAGTGATAACGCTTCAAGCAATCATCACTCGCAAAAGATGGCTAGCCTAAATGGAACAACTGGTAATAAGTTGGAAGGTTCTTCCTACAACATAAATCCAACGTTGGATGTATTTGCTACGGAACCAACAAACATATCGGTAGAGAGATCGGAATATGTTGTCATCAGACCCTGATAGGTTAGATCCTTATGGTAGTATTGAGTTAACCTTGTCAGGGAGCACTGAACATTACACAGATCTCTACAACTCGTTTCTGCAAGTTGAAGCCACAGTTTGTTCAAGATGATGGAACCGATATTACAGGTAATGATGATGATGCAGTTGTGTGGATGAGGGATTCAATGCATACATTATTCAGCGAGTTGAAAATGTCGATAGAAGGAACCACTGTTGAATATGCTAACAACTACGGTTTACGCTCCTACTTTTCACAACAGCTCGAAAACAGTGCAGAAAGAAAGAAATATCAAGGTAAGATGGAAGGATGGCTGTATGATGATTCAACTAGCAAAGACGCTGCTGATCACAAAACTGCAGATAAGAAAAAGAGGAGAGCTCTAATCATAGGTGGAAAGACAATAGAATTAACTGGAAAACCTCATCTCGCATTATTTCAGCAGAAAAAACTAATAATTCCAGGTCCTAGTATGCAGCTGGAGTTTGAGCGCGCCTCCGGCAAACTAGCTTTGTTTGCTGCGAATGAGGTGCCTGCAGGAGGAGCAATGATTAGAATTGATAAATTTGAACTTCATCTTTGTAAAGTTAAGGTGAATCCTACAATACAAAACTCCCAACTCAGTTTGAGGTTTGAAGGTCACAACTACATTTATCCAGTTGATCGAAAACGGATAAAACTATATGGAATTCGTGCTGGTGTTGCGCAGATTGACATCACTTTGGAAGAAAACAAACAAAAACCTAAACAGATCTATTTAGGTTTAGTTGATCACAACGCAATGAACGGACGTTTCGCCTTGAATCCATATAGAATGAAACACGCTAATGTTGATAGTATTGTATTGAGAGTTGGTGATTGTCCAATTGGAAGAAGATTTGAGCCAAATTATGCTAGAGGGATTTTGGAAGAGAATATCATCAGTTTCTACACGCTACCGGAACTTTGCTTGAAGGTGATAGTCTCGGTATTACGAAAGAACAATACCTTGATGGTACTACACTTTATGGATTTGATTTGACTGCTGATTTTCTTAAACAAGGATTTCACTCTATGAAAAATGTCACAACAAGTGTGGAAATTCGTCTTAGCACTAACACGACTGATGAATTATCCCTGGTAGCATACTTTGTAAAAGACGGTGTGTTGGAGATGGATAGCATTCTTCAATTAACTATCGGGGGAGACGCAGTGCTTTAAACAGGAAGTTAGAGATGAATACCATGCAAATTCGTTTGATCTTATCTTCAGACGTTTTATGTCAAAGCGTAGGGATTCATGTTGGAGCTAGAGAACAGTTTTGGAAGCAAATTTGCAATTTTCCAACAGGATGTTTCGTATTCAACACCCATTATTCTCACCAACCTGGAGAGCATTGGTTGGCTGTGTACGCTAATGATTCAGAGGTGGATTTTTTTACTCGTTTGGACGTTCTGTTTCCTTTTACCCAGATGTAAATGAAATACTAAGTATTCATAGAGGATATGAAACAATTCAAAGTAATGAAACACACTACAAAATTTTTTGTCAACTGTATGTGGTGATTATTGTGTATACTTTTGTTTACTGAGAAGTAGAGGGTGGAGTATGGATGAAATTGTTAGAAGTTTACGAGATATAGGAGATAGTGAGATGAGAGATCACTCAATACGGAGATTTATCATACAGACTTATCCTAACTTTCGAGTTCATACAAGATAATACAGTAGAAGGAATAGATGGAGTGCATATACAAGGAACTAATTTACTAAGTAAATTGTTAAAATAAATTATTATAATTGATCTTTATTTGTTATAACAAATAAAATGAATAAAATACAACTTATCTCATTATTTGTGCTAAACACTACAGAACCTATAAAAACTATTATTTTGTAATGTTTCAAGCAAGAAGTAAATAAGATCTTCTCATTTTCTTCCTCAGGAGTGCTCTTTAGTTATATCTAAAAGACAAACTAAACTAATGACTCTATCATACATAGTTATATGAATTAATTTTACAAAAATACTTCGGAACTTCTTTAAATAGATATGAAACTTACCATCATAGAAGACGAGACATGTCCTTTGTGTTATCGATTAAGGTTCCGATGCGCTGTTCTGGACAATTCTCTTTTTCATTTTCATCAAAATAGGAGAGACAGGTGTGTTGCAGCAAAGTATCAAACAGTTCTGAGGCTTGAATGAAAGCTTGAAGAGCCGAGAGTAGAATGACATCGTAGGAAAATCATGTTGTTCGTATTTTGTCTTAGTCCTTTGAATACGATTACACCACTTTTTTCCGCCACCACAGATGAAGCTATTTGAGCAGGGATGCTAATATCTCCAATCAATAGCTCTCCATTCACCATACATCTGTAATTAGCCACTATAATATCGGCAGTCTTGTTTCAACGAGTATCACATTTTCTTAGCATTCCAGGATTCTCATAAGCTATAACACTTCCTGTCGGAAAATCATGTAGGTGAGCAACACTGAAATAAGCCTGTATTTGTCTCAAACTCTTGCCGTACAATGAGTTGAATGGATCGTTGATTTTTCGATTACATCCTTGAAATTCAGCGGTACGAAAAATCGCATCTCCTGTCTTTCCTTCTCCCATATAAATTAAAACAATCGGACGTGTTTGCTTAGCTTTATTAACAAGCAGTCCTATTTCGGTTGAAACATCACTCTTCACTCGAGTTCTCTTTTTATCCTTTCGATAGTTGTAAATGATGGCACACTTTGATTCATCACAAAATTCAACAGACAACACCTCCATAACTGTTGGTACTGGTAGTTCGCAGATTTCCATGGTCTCTTCAAGTTTTTCTAGACTATCTGGAGAGTGAGAGTTTATTAACCCGGCGCTCTTGTAGGTGAAAGTGATTAGTTCATTACTTCCAGCATCTTGAAAGGGTATTCTGGTGTGACGAAAAAGCGTTTTGTCTCCAACATCCGTCAAAACTAGTTTTTTGCACTTCGAGCCAGTTTCAATATCATCTTTTGTCAAATCAATGAAAGATCGTTTCCTCATCGATGTTCTTTTTGAAGACAGCTTGTTAGTAGGAGATGTGAATGAAGTAAAATCTTGTTAGGATCCTGGTTCATCAACCACCAATTGACTTTCTGGCATATCAAAGATAGGAGAAGGTGATGGGGAAAGGGTTTGCTGGGGTCCTGATTCTTCATTCATCGGTTGACTTCCTTCGTCTTGAGTATTCATTCTGAAAAAAAACAAAACATTTTGTTTAATTTTTTGTGATTAATTTTAAAAGATCATAAAGATCATAAGCCTTCAGCTAGTTGTGTTAGCTAACAGAAAATAAATATTCTTACTCTTACCTTTATAAAGAAGGTGAGCTCCTAGTAGTTGCAATAGAAGGTTTAGTAGATGTTGCTTCTCCGCTAGCCGTTGTAGAACTGGATGCTTTCTGTGTGAAAACAGTGGCTCTTAAATAGGTAAAGTTGCACTGATTAAAGCCTATGAATCAGCATTTTTTCACGCAATTACAACCCAATGCTTTTGCGGGAATAAATAATTTATTTTCACGCGAATGGAAACCGTTGCTTTCGCGGGAATATACATTTTATTTTCACGCGAATACAAACCAATGCTTTCGCGGGAATAAATAATTTATTTTCCCGCGAATGGAAACCGTTGCTTTCGCGGGAATAAGTTATTTATTTTCATGTGATGGAAACCGTTGTTTTCGCGGGAATAAATAATTTATTTTCACGCGAATAACAACAAATGTTTTCGCGGGAATAACTCATTTATTTTCACGCGAATGGAAACCGTTGCTTTCGCGGGAATAAATAATTTATTTTCATGCGAAAAACAACAAATGTTTTCGCGGGAATGACTTATTTATTTTGACGCGAATGGAAACCGTTGCTTTCGCGGGAATAAAAATTTTAGTTTCACGCGAATACAAACCAATGTTTTCGCGGGAATAAATAATTTATTTTCACTCGAATGGAAACGTTGCTTTCGCGGGAATAAAAATTTTATTTTCACGCGAATACAAACCAATTTTTTCGCGGGAATAACTAATTTATTTTCACGCAAATACAAACCAATGCTTTCGCGGGAATAAATGACTTATTTTCACGCGAATAGAAACCGTTGCTTTCGCGGGAACAAAAAATTTATTTTCACGCGAATAAAACAGGAATATTTCACGCGAATAACACTATTATGATAGAGTTTTCACGCGAGTGTTTTTAATGGTTATAAGCTAAATGAGTAGGAGTGGCTTATAGTATATAAGAACAGCTCTCTCTGCATAGAAATCATTCTCTCCAGCAATAACCTCAGGAGCGTCAACTACTACAACTGATAATAACCTCAGGAGCATCAACTACTACAACTGATTTCTTGGTGATAAGGTAAGAATTAATAGAAAAACTATTTAATAGAAGTTAAAATGTAATTATTTTACAACACCGTTTAATCATCCTATACTAATACATAACATTTTATTTTAGTTCATTATGAGTTTAAAAAGATATAAAATCAAAGACTACCTCCCGAAGATATATCATAGCTATATTAAAGAAAATGTCGAAGTACAGGAAAAGGCTGGATATCGCTTGACGTTACAAGCTATATTGTTATGTATGACACAACATTTGCTAACTGTAGCTTCTTTATATGGAGAACTTTCACCGGTACAATACCGACCATACACTACACATAAAGACGTTGACAATCCAGTAGAAGTATTTATGCTCATGACTAAAAACAATTTTCAAACAGTTGTAAAAATGTCAAAAACTGTCAGTATTAATGATTACTTGAAGAAAATTCAAAGAAAGGTGTGGAATAAAGAGCTCACTCAAAAATTAATTTCAATACAATGGACAAATGAATTATTATATCCTTTTCAATCAGATATATGTAGATACATACAAACGGATGAACATCTCTCATCATCCATTTTTTCATTCGAAATGATATTGGAACTGTTTCAAGTTCATAATATTTAATATTTACTCTTCATGTATCCCTACTTATTATACAATAAATGTATATAATCATATATTGATTCATTTTCATCAATGTATTTATTCAATGTAGATATATCTCCTCTCTCCCATCTGTCTTCTTTTCTTCTCTCCTCTCTCTCAAGATACCATATGAGTTCAAATTATGTAAGAAATTATCAAAACTTAAATGCCATACATTCAAAATCTATATGTCATATAAGTTCAAATTAAGTAAAAAATTAATCAAAACTCAAATGCCACTTAAATGCCACTCAAATGCCACTCAAATGCATCTCAAATAAAATACAATATAAACTCGGCGAATTCATTCAACGCCGTAACCCATTGCCTCACCCGAGATCTAATCCACAAAAAAACACTTGGTAGGGAGATCTGCTCATATATTACTACTACCAGCATCATTTTCCTGCAACTTGGGGCTATTTTGGGTATTATTTTACCCTATATACAGCAGTTAAAAACTCCTAGTTTTGCAGAACTCTCTCTGGGAAATTGGGAGTTGTCAAGATATCACAATTTTTTTGAGTACTAATTATTGTTAAAAAGTATACGACATCGCAAAATTAACTCCGAAAAATGCTCTGTTGTTTATATATTAGCAAAACTTACCTTATAGGGACATTTCAAAAATATCAATATGGTAATGTTATCCACTTATTCCTCTCTTCAAAGTCTCCACCATTGCCCAAACATATGAGCAAAATTTAGGCAGCTAGACAGTGATTTGATGTCTCAGGAGAAGTTAACAGTGTGTACCTGGAAAGTGTTCAAATCACCAAGCTAACAATCAGTTAATAAATACCCAAGTAACAACCACCAAAGAGAGAGAGATAAGCAGATTGTAATATACATCACAACTGCCACACAAGCGGTGTGTGAGGAGTTAAGGATCACACAAACAGAAGTTATTGATTATATTGTAAAGAAGAATGTTGTTAAACAAGGTTATACAGTGTGCAGAAGAACAGTGCAAAGCATGCAAACAGTGCACCATAGTTGTTAGCCAGCATTGGTTAGACAGGTGAAAACAAAAATTCCCACAAATGAGCACTTACATAATGTTTGCCCTAAAAAAGAAAATTGCAACACTATGTACATGGGGGATAATATAAAAGCTAGTTTGAACCAAAGGAGTAATGCCACAAGTCTTACAGTTTACTTAGAAAGCAATGGCCACACATATTTATATCTATCCTGAATCGGCACAGAGGCTCACTTGGATCGAGTATCATCAGCAGCACGATGACCTCTGACCAAACCTTCACATAGACATCTGGGTTAAACTGATCCAATGGTGGCCCAACCAGAGAAATAAACATTAGCTCAGGCATATGAGTAACAGTTAGCTTGTTTCTCGCATCAGTACAAATATTGTTCATTGAGCTAAAGCCCCTCTCACAATCGCTGCTGCTAACAGGCAATGAAAAAATTACACTTTTTAATTTTTGATGCAAGCAGGTACCACACCCGGGTTGTCAATAAAATCTCGATAGTCAGTGAGAATTTGGTTTGTAAATGGGATGTTGAATCTTTCACAAAGCCCACGTAGTCTGCCCTCCCCATCTACCCATAGTGACTGAGTGCCACTTGGCCATTTGACTGGGTCAAGGCAGTCAATTTGTGAAAGTAAAGCTTTCAACAATTCCCTATCACTGTCAAGTCTAGATCCAGACACAACAGTTCTTTCCAATCTGCTCTCCATATTGTCAATGAGAGCTTGCAAAAATGCAACTTTATCCAGATACGCTCCCTTGCTAACCATGACAACACCTTTGAATTGGCCAGATTCAACGCTTTTTTTGTAGGCTTGGAAACATTGGCCTGTCCCTTCATCCCCTTTTTGCAGCTTCACGGCCCGGATTAGCGTGTTAACTCTAGCATATGCAGTAGGCAGTTTGCAGTTATCTGACTGTAGAGATTCAGACAACACACCTATCTCTCTCAAACTATCATGCATAACGGCTATGCTATGGACCAACTGAAGGCTTTGTAAAATTTTCAACATCCCATGATAGCTGGCTCTGTGTGTGGAAGAGCTGCTGCTAACATCCCTAGCATGCTCTACCAATGCTGGGTAGCTCTCCCAAATGGCATTCAGCGTACGAAAGCTGGAAGCTGCCCATCGCACCCCCAACACCCTACCTATTTTCTTAAGTTCAATGTCAAGCTTCGCAGCACACTGCTCAAGAGCACGTTGAGCTTTGGGCTGATTGTATACAGAATAGAGTTTGTCATGGAAAGACTGCACATGGTTAATCTGATTGGAACTCTTTACCGCATCACCTACTGCTAGCTCAATACGATGGCACATGCAATGTCATAAAAGTATGTTTGGATACTTCTCCTTCAGTCGGGTCAATACTCCCAACTTTTTACCAAGCATTGTTGAAGCGCCATCAGCGCATGCACCAATCAGGTGACGCGAGAGGTACTCATCTGTGAATCCATAATTATGTAGTTCAGACAATACTTTATGGGTTATGTGCTCAGCAGCTAGAGATTCGAGCTGTATAAGGCTGAGGGGAAAGGCAAAAGCATTGTCAGAGTTCTCTGGGTCTGTAAGACATGATGTGCGAATATAAAGGGTCATGTTTGAAACGGATGTTGATTTGTCAATAACAATTGATATTTTCTTTTCCATTTGAGTAATGTTTGTCGTAAGTTTCTTTTTCATTTCAGAACTGATGGTGGATATAATCTCAGTTGCTGAAGTTCGGGAATGCAAGCACCCTCCCATATCGGCACCATTCAATTGGCATAATTGTACAGAGTGAACCAATGAAAACCTGGAATAAATGGAGACAAAAAAGGAAAACAGTTGTATTAAATTGTTGTTTTAATTTTAGATGTCATTAGGCACATTTGGCAAATTATTAAACTTCCTATTGACGTGCTAGAAAGGTTTTACAGATCAAAAGCTGCTTACAAATCTAACAACACAAGCAGGTTAGCAAAAAGAAAGTATGAAACAGCAGGAATAGGCATAAAAAAGTGTTTGGAAATCCTAAAAAAAAACCTGCTGGAGAAAGAGGAGGCTCCCAGGCTTCCCTCTAAACAATGAAAACAGTGAGAAAGTTCACCAGCTGAATTCAGTCAGTATTATGCTTAGAAAATTGCCTCAGAGAAAGTGAGAAGAGCTTTTGCTGCTGACGATTGCTAACAAAGAACAACTGTATGGGCAATCACTATATCAATGTTAGCTTCCATCACTGCAATCACTGATGCAGGAGAACATTTTTTTCGAAAGTGGTTGTTGCAGTTTGGCTATTGTTTCAAAGTGCAAGTATGTATTGTATGTGCATGCATATGGCTATCATTACAAAGTGAATGTATGTATGTATTGTATGTGTATTTATTCGTACTGCTTAGTTAGCAATGAAAAATATCGCTGACTTCACGATAAACATGGGTGATAGCAAATTGATAACAGAATAACTACCAAGAATCATTAGGTAGTAATAAGAACTCTAATAACAACATCTGCTACAAAAAAAAACATATATACAATACTACTACTATTCATTTTTAATATAATTGATAAACTTAAGGCAGGGAAAGCAAGTAGTTGCGTGTGTGAGACAAAGCTACTTACTTCTAGTCGAAAAAACTATTCAGTAAGCTTAGCCACTGCAGTTGCCAGCTACAGCGGTGTGAATGTTGTAGTATCTCTAATACAGAACTTCATCCAAGCAATGATTGCTAGTTACTAGCTGATGCTACTAGCTGTCTACATGGAGGTGCAACTAATAGTGATAACTAGTATAATTACCTGTGCAAGCGCTCAGTATAATACCATTTAACAATGCATGAATAAACACCAGTGGAAAAAGGCACACAATGTGCAGTGCATCTACAGTCATATATATTGCAATAGGCGTGGGCATTGGAGCATAAAGAGGGAAAGATGCTCTGGCTATTAAACTGTTTAACATGGAACGCCCTGCTAGTTAGCAATTTGGGGTGGTATTAAGTCAATAATGTAAAACAAAGAACTTTCCAATCCTTATGTGTGCTGCGTGGTCCTGCAATCATTGCCGTAAAAGGAGAACGCATCCTTGGCTCATAATCTTCAGGTTTCCCATTCATCATAAAAAGATGTTCATCAACCGACAGTAGTTTCATTTATGATTCCAACGGGAGAGTTTCTCGCTTTTTGTATTTCTTTCATCGCATCTTCATACATACTAAACTCAGTAACACCTCCAAAAGTAGAAAATCCTACGACGAATACCGAAATCATCATAACTATCAGTGCCTTACGCTTCATACTTTGTCAAACATCTAGCATATCACTCGTAGTACCACCAACGGTATCAACTTCATTCATTGGTCTCATCTCAACATCATCCTCTATCGACATCTTAGCTTCCAATAACAATACAATCATACAACGATTCATTTTTATACAATGTAAAAGAACTATCAAAAATTAAATGCCATAAAATATTAACTCGGCTGCTCTAATCAACGCCGTAACCCATTGCATCCATTCCGGCATAAAATCCCGCAAAAAACACTTGGTAGGGAGATCTGCTCACATATTACTACTCATACTTCAAGTACCTGGAACCAGGAGAACCTTTTCCTTAGACTCCATGACAGAGATCTGCTCCCTTGTTACTACTAATACTGATGTCAAGTGAACATCTCTAATCGCACCCCCAATCCAAACCCAGTTGGATTGAACTGCTGTTATTAAACTACTAAAACTTAACAGCAAAGTTCAAGCGTGATAACAATTATCTCGTGATTGAGGATTTTCATGAGACAACAATTTCAATACCTGTTAATTTTTGTGGAGTTATCTTGTCATGTATCAGACAACTCCAACTTTTATTGACATTTCAAAACCCGGTCGTTTTTTTCAGACTCTTCCGCATTTGTACTTCAACTGTTATTATAAATATAAGATTTTAATCTGCTCTGAATAGCATTGTCATATATAAGCTCTATCCCTGCTTTGCAATCTATTAATCATTTTGCTTTTATAAATAGATTATATTAATTTCTACTAAACATCCATGAATAGTGAATGTTTATAGCCACTAACCTTCCTTTATCAACATTCAATTCTAAATAGAAGTAAGTTATCTTACCACAAAAGGGACAACCGTAAGTCAGCAACAATCTTTCTCCTTGTGGTCTTGAGTGCTAACCAAATTACACCATTAATTACTGATGGATCTATAAATAGAACCAAATACATCAATGGAACCACATTTTTAATACACGTCATCTTTCATACGATTTAGCAACTGTCAGTTGCATGGTAATCAGTGAGATATCCACTCCTACAAGTGAAACAAAGAGAGTAGATAATTTCAATTTCCATTGCAACTTACTACCGAAGTATTACATCAATCAATTCTCTTGCTAAATACAACCAAACCACAATACTCGCATACTGTAGCTGAGAATAGCCATTGGTTTATGATTACTCTTACCAATGCTGCATTAAAAGTGAGATATATCTGCTTGTGTCAAGTGTATCAAAAGAATAAGTATGTCTGGGATTCATTCTGTTCATTAAACATAATCGGTTGCCAAAATTGTTAAACATGCAAAAATAATAATGGGTTTACATTTACAAGTTGCTTGGAGAGGAAGTCTCATGATGACGGGCAGGACTTCTACGTAATACTGCTGCTAGACATTTCAACTTGAAGGCAGGCAAACTAATCGTACATTGATGTAGAAGTGGTAGAAAGTAAGTTCAAATCACAAATATACTAACCTTTGCAAGTTTGCAACGTCTTGTAGAAGTTTTCTCCCCACAAACAGAAGAGGTACAGACAACTCCCACTTGAAACTATACGCAAAAGAAAAGAGGAGTTGTGCTTACTTGTCATGATTTAGACGAGACAACTACTAATTATACATAATGATTCACTGCGGAACTGCTCTTACTGCGACACTATTATCCTAATTATACCGCCCTCGATTTTTAGCAAAATCAGTGCTGTTTATTACATAGAACATTCGGGTTTATTGTTTGGATCACTATTAACAATGATGAATCAACACACTACCATGCTGCTGTCAAATCTGATGTGTGTAGGTTTATTGTGATACTTGATGGAATTTTTTTTTATCATCATATATTTATTAATGCTAACAAACAAAGTAATAAAATAAATTATATTTTTTTTTATTAATTAATTAATATTAATAATTGATTATTATTATTATGGTAATAAATAAATAGCAAGAATACATGAATAATAAATATCAACAGGGATAGCTATAATAATTATAGATCTTGTTGTTATTATCACTTTTATTGTTATTAATTACACTTGTTGTCATTATTTTTGTTATTACTATTATAATTACTGTTTTTTTTATGAACCCACCACCATTTCAGCGGCACATATTAGCAGTGGCGGATCTGGAAAGTCACAGAGGGGGAGCCCATCCCAGAAAAAAACTTTTTTGCTCCCCTTTTAAATAATTTGCTCTCCCACTGACTGAAAATTGGCTCCCTCGTGTACAGTTTTGAAAAAACTGCTATGACACTGGATTCGATAGATAGTGCAAAAAGTTTTGTCAAATTTTTCTGAAAATTTTTTAAATAGTTTCAGTGGGTAGCAAAATATGTTGTGGATACAATGAGACCAAATTTGCTATTGTGATCTCAATATTTAAAGGGATAGTCCACAGAGAAAGCCAAAAATGACATTTTTTGATGCTAGTTTATTTGATATTGGAATGGTTAGGTAGCACTAATTTAATACATAAGCTACCAGAAGACAGTGATTTTCCCAATAGGGGACCAAATTTTATTGTAAAACTTTCCAAAAGTATAAAAATAGCAGTATAAAACTGTCATGTTTGCACAAATCTACTTTGAATTTCGCGCTGTTAGAAATATCGCCAAAGACTCGTTACATTGTTGTCTATAACGAGGGTACACCCCGCACAGACATAGCGTGCAATCAACTTGTGCGACATTAGTAAACCACCACGGCTGGAGCGCGACTGTGAGTGACCCCCTAATATGACGGGAACGGCTTGCACGCCTCGTCATTATTACACAGATACTTATCAGCATTGTGGCTATTTCACATTAGGCTATATCAGTGATGACAATAATTATCACCGACAACTTCTATCATCGATCATTATTAATAATAATAAGCGCTATTATTGCATATCTATTGGTATTATGTATCATGTTGTTATGATTATGAAACAAAAATATCAAAAATATTATTAGAATTTTTTTATTTAGTTATATTATTATAAGAATAATACTACTAAAATACTAAATATTATTATTATTAATTATAATTTTATAAAAATTAACTGGCAAAAAAATTAATTATTACGGTTTCAGCAATGAATGGCCCCTAATAACTGAAAATATGTAATATTTCAATGTTTTTTTAGTAGTCCACAAAGCAAAAATACATGAATTGGGGAAACTAAGGGTGTAACAACACTGGAAAATGATAGCTTGACAATTATGACAATTCAATCGTATAAGGAAATGAACGCCGTTTGGGGTGTACGCCAATCCCGGTGACGAACCAAAGAATGTATTGCCGATATCCAAAATGCGATTTCACATTTTCCCTTATATCTCACAAACTAAAATGTTAAAAACAACAAAGATACTCCCATATTTATTGTTACTGCTATTCAAAGTTTTTATCAAAATTTAGTTTTCTCTTTTGACTATCCCTTTAACTGTTAAAAACCAGTTTTACCAAATGTACTTTTAAGTCAAAAAATGCATAGTAAATGTTCTTTGTTTTTTGCAGGCAATTAGTGTTGACGAACGCATGAAGCGACGCGTGTTATATATATATAGATACATCATGCGTACGCCTCAATAATTATACAATGTATATGTAACAGTTATTATAAATGCTTTGCATTGGTTACATAACATTATTTTGTAGAAGTAGCTGGACTACACAAAAAACAAGTTCTGTATCTCAGTTGATATAGACAGGTGTCATCATCAGAAGTCTTGCAATTAATTTAACTTTTTCAATACCGTTGACCAGATATCTCGCTGGGAGTTGTCAACCCCCCCTTCCCCTGACCAGAAATCTCGCGAGATGCGAATTCCGACTTTGCGATTTTTTCTTGTCAAGAGTTTTAGTCTTACAGCAATTATTTTTAGATCATCGTGTAGATCGCTTTCTTCTCTACATTTTAATTTTTTTTTCATGTGAATTGGATCAGTCTAGAGCGAAGCAATTCCCGCGCAATCGAACATTCTTCTTTGTTCTCTTATGAAGACAAGACGTTTATTTGTACAGCATTATGGAGTCACAAAAAGCATTTGTTGATGAAGATTGTGTTATGAATGAGGTGTTTGCTGATGATGTGAGTGCAGCTGGTTCTTCTGGAAGTGAGAGTGATGGTGAGTAAGCACTAAAACTGTGTATAAATAATTATTTTTTATTATTTAGAAAATAATAATTATTATTTTTTTTTACCTCAACACTAAATAATTTTTTCAATCGTTTTGGGCAAAAAGTTTTTAGGTTTTATAGCTAACATTTATCAAAGTCATTGTTTATTACTGTGACAACTCAGTAATTCTGTTTTATGAAGTTATTGACGACATAACTACAGTTCAGGTCATTGTTGTGATGGTGTTGTCAACTGGTTGCTATGCCAACTTCCTGGTTCAGTTCATATCACTTCAGATCATTGTTACAATAACTTATCATTGCTATCCTGTCAAACTGTCAGCTATTATTATTTATTAGACAGATTATAGCCTGTCCCTGTGTTTAGGCTTGATTGTTAGTGCTAGGACAATGCATTTATTTTTTTAGATTTCCATAATAATAATTATTTATTATTTATAGCTCATTGGCATTATTTTTTGGTTTTATTGCTGATATATGTGTTTTTTTTCTGTGAGAAGTCAGTAAGCTGTTCTTATGTTGCTGGTTACATTGTGAGTAAAGAAGGTTCATGTCATTGTGGTGGTGTTGTCAAGTGGTTGCTATGCCAACTTCCTGTTTTGTGACTGTGTTGTCAAGTGGCTTCAACTTCCCGGTTTAGCTAACATGTATCAACAGCTTTATTCTGTGACTACAGTCAGGTTGATGCTATGTGACTAGTGCTTTGCAAGCATTTCAGCTGAGACTGAATAATACTAGGTAGTTTTTACAAAAATTTCCCAAGTTATTCGTGAGCATACATCTACTAAAATATTTTTTATCTGTGTCATAGCGAGTTTGAACAGTGGCAGCGAAGTGGAAGGTGAGGCGTACAGCGATGATGTGAATGATGAGAGTGCTGAAGGTACGGATTTTGTGATGCCAGCACAGAGAGGAGGGTCTGCGGTTGGCAAGAGTGTTGCAGGTAATAGTTATGGTTATTTATTTTGCACTTTGTAGCATGTGTATGTATTTAGACACTGTATTATTTGTGTAAGGAATGGTTCAAATTATTATTTCCATAATTTCCAACAATGTAAATAAGCGTTTCTGTTTTTGTGATAGTGTTCTCAAGTGGCTTCAACTTCCTGGTTTAGCTAACGCACATCAACAGTTTTTTGCTGTTACTCCACTCTGGTTGATGCTACGTAACTAGTGCTTTGCAAGCATCTCAGCTGAGACTGAATAATACTAGGTAGTTTTTACACAGATTTCCTAGACATTTGTGAGCGTACATCCACTAAAATATTTTTGATCTGTGTTATAGCGAGCTTGGAGAGTGGGAGCAATGTAGAAGGCAAAGAGGGTGATGATGAGGTGATTGATGACAGTGATGAAGATCCGGATTTTGTGCTGCCAACAAGGAAAGGACGGTCTGTGGTTGGTAAGCGGGTTGTTGGTAAGAGTGTGATTGGTAAGAGTGTTGCTGGTAATAGTTCTTCCCGTGTGAGTCATGATGAGAGTAAGAGTGTAGTGAGAGTGATGAGACGATCAAAGAGAGCTCGTGGACTAGGTAGTTCTAGTGCGGCAAAGCGGGGTAAAGGAGAAAGTGGGATTTGTCGAGAGGCTGGTGAAAATGAGAGAGGTAAAGCTGGAAGTAGCAATGTTGAGAGAGGTGAAGCTGGAAGTAGCAATGTTGAGAGAGGTGAAGCTGGAAGTAATAATGTTCAGACAGGTGAAACTGGAAGCGGTGATGATGTGATTGGTAACGCTGGAAGTAGTGATGTTGAGAGAGGTGAAGCTGTAAGTAGTAATGTTGAGAGAGATGAAGCTGGAAGTGATGTTGAGGGAGATGATTATGAGAGAGGTGATAGTGAAAGTAGTGATGACGGAAGTGCTGATGAGAGAGATGTGAGGCGAGGAGGTGGTGGACGAGGCCGTGGTGGACGAGGCCGTGGTGGTGGGCGAGGCCGTGGTGGTGGGCGAGGCCGTGGTGGAAGAGGTGGTGGACGAGGCCGTGGTGGACGTGGAAGAGGTGGTGGACGTGGAAGAGGGCAAGTTGGAAATGACAGGGGAGCGAATGATGATGGTGAATGGATGTGGGTGGATGCTGTGGAAAGTGAAGTGGTAGATGTGCCTGATTTTACTGGGCCAGCAGAGCCCCAACTAGACCACCGACTTATTGGAATAGACCCGACACCTATGGACTGTTTTAGATACATTTTTGATAAAAGTTTTTTTTCTAACCTTGTTACCGAAACGAATCGCTATGCTACTCAATCCAATGTTCCTTCACACTATCGTAAACAAAAACCTGTCACTCTCTCATGTCTCTACACATTCTTTTCACTCATCCTGCACATGTGTGCTGTTCATAAGCCTACCATCTCTTCATACTTCTCCACTAGAGGCTTCTTCCACACATCCTACGCGCAGATCATTGGATTGAGCAGGCATCGATTCTTTTACATTCTTAGATACTTGCATTTGATTGACAATACTAAACAAGCTAAGTATGGTGATGATGGCTTCGATCCTCTCTTCAAAATTGCTCCTATGTACGAACTTTTGAAAAAAAAGATTGAGATTTTTATACCTGGATGTAAATTGACTTTAGATGAAGCTTTGTGTCCCTACAAAGGTAGAGTGCATTTTAAAGTGTACCTAAAACTAAAACCTCATAAATATGGATTTAGAATTGAAATGCTGTGTGATTCGGTAACTGGTGCTATTGTTAGTTTTGAAATTTACTCTGGCCAAGGGGATAACGCAGTGAATGTGCTTGTGCAACGACTCACCAGGGAGTTTCGGGGTAAAAATCATAAGCTTTATATGGACCGGCGATATTGCTCCCCAGAACTTTTCAAAAAATTGCTCGGCCAGGATATTTATGCAGTAGGGACAGTAATGAAAAATCGTAAACATTTGCCTAGGGAGTTTAGGTTTGCCACTTTGAAGAGAGGCGAGGCCATCAATAAAAAGAGTAATGGAATATTAGCTACTATGTGGAGAGACAAAAGGGAGATTCATATGTTATCGACTGTTCATAACTGCGCAATGTTAGATACTGACGCTAATAGACAACGCCAAACCACCCACCAGACTTTGAAACCTTCAGCAGTGTGCGACTATAACATAAACAAGTGTGGTGTGGATAAACATGACCAGTTAGCTGCCTACTACCCATTTGCGCGCAAGACTGTGAAATGGTGGAAGAAATTGTTTTTTCAACTTTTCCAAATGGGTATAATTCAAGCGCAAAAATATTACAATATTTGCCATCCCAATGATAAAATGGCACTCCTTGAATTCATGGCTGTCGTTTTCTGAGGGATTAGCTGGTAAAGATGTACCTTCTGTAGATGAGGTTCGGCCATATCCGGCCACACAAGACCTGGTGAGAACCAGAGGCTTAGGTTCAGGTGATCACTTTCCAAGTAAGATCCCCCCTACAGCTAAGAGGCAGAACCCAACTCGTAGATGTGTTCATTGCTCTGAAAAACCTTTGCCGGGTGGTTCTAAAACCCCTAGAAAGGAGAGCTCCTACGAGTGTTTGGAGTGCAAAGTTGCTTTGTGTGTTCGTACTTGTTTCAGAAAGTACCACTGGCCTCACTCTCGTAGATAAATACTGCTGAGCCAGCTCCACAATAATAACAATGCTAATAACATGTAGTAATTATTCTTCTCTCCAATTTATTCTTTTTTATTTATTCCAAAATGTGTTTTTGTCTTTTTTCCACTGACTTTAGTATAGATGGTTTCTCCACCCTAGTTATAGTTTTGTGGCTCCTGCTGGCGAGTATGTTTGTTAGTATGGATGGTGTGAATGAGTACTCTGTGTTACTTATGTCTTTCTCGTACTTGACCTATTGTATGTGTATGTAGTTGTAGAACTTGTCAGGTTGTCATTAGTGTCACTGATACGTGCGGATTGCCGGCAGTGCTCAATGAACAACGCCAAGTTGTAGTAGCATATCGTAGCATGTAATGTAGTTGGTATCACTGTAAGTGTAAAAAGTAACGTATCATATGTCGTATGTGTTGTTGTAGTACTAGATATGTTGTCATTGGTGTCACTGTGATAACGCGTTAATGCCGCACAGTGCCCAATGAACAACGCTAAGTTGTAGTAGTAAGTCGTAGTATGTATGTAGTACTTGTAATAAGTGTGTGTGTGTTCCCCAACTGGGCTACAATCCCTGGGTAGTGTGGTATAGGACTACGGTCACTGCCTGTTCGTTCTAAATTCTAAATAGATTTCACGTAGTTTGCACAGTTAGTTATCAGTCATTCAGTTATTAGTCATACAGTTATATTCAATGGCAGTGACCGTTGGTGAACCTCCACAATAAAAAATGGTAACGACGTCATGTTGCACCTGCCTCTTGGGAGATGACATGGAAGTGGTGCTAGTAGGGTTTACAGTAGTGTACTTCTCATTCTAGGTTAGCTCATATACGTAATCCGCGGGTTTCTCACCCAAAGGAAATGTGGTATAGGTCTGAGTTCACTGCTGGTGTGTTTGTCACGCAGATGTAGATGATTTGAAACATTTGTGGTTCATGCTACATGTCTAATGGTCTGCAGTATGATCTGCGAGCTACAAACTTCAACAATTTTTGAACTAAAATATGATACAAAAGTTTTTTGTAAAAAAAATTGTTCTATTGCACACTGATGGAGATTTTTTTATACTGATGTATAGCTTGGGGTCTTGTCTCACATAATATGTAAACTTTTTTGCTGTCAGTACGTTATTTGCGATGATATTGGCCATTGACTGCATGCATGTACATGACGACTTTGGCAGGCATACCAGTGCAATTAGGTCACATATTTTCAATCTGATACGCGTTTACAAAATGTACCATTGCACTTGCTATAAGCAGTTTAGCTGCTTACCAATTGTCTCTCTGGATGAGAAAACTCTGGTCTTTCCGTTGGTGGCCACTATTTTGCCGTATCTTGTCTCAGTAAGCAGCTAATTTGTGTTAAATTGAAAAAAACGCTGAAAAAAATAATTTTTTCAAGTTTTGTGACTTCCTGTTGCCACCAACTTCCATGAATGCAATCATTTTTTATACTGATGTATAGCTTGGGGTCTTGTCTCTCATAATATGTAAACTTTTTTGCTGTCAGTACGTTATTTGCGATGATATTGGCCATTGACTGCATGCATGTACATGACGACTTTGGCAGGCATACCAGTGCAATTAGGTCACAAATTTTCAATCTGATACGCGTTTACAAAATGTACCATTGCACTTGCTATAAGCAGTTTAGCTGCTTACCAATTGTCTCTCTGGATGAGAAAACTCTGGTCTTTCCGTTGGTGGCCACTATTTTGCCGTATCTTGTCTCAGTAAGCAGCTAATTTGTGTTAAATTGAAAAAAACGCTGAAAAAAATAATTTTTTCAAGTTTTGTGACTTCCTGTTGCCACCAACTTCCATGAATGCAATCATTTTTTATACTGATGTATAGCTTGGGGTCTTGTCTCTCATAATATGTAAACTTTTTTGCTGTCAGTACGTTATTTGCGATGATATTGGCCATTGACTGCATGCATGTACATGACGACTTTGGCAGGCATACCAGTGCAATTAGGTCACAAATTTTCAATCTGATACGCGTTTACAAAATGTACCATTGCACTTGCTATAAGCAGTTTAGCTGCTTACCAATTGTCTCTCTGGATGAGAAAACTATGGTCTTTCCGTTGGTGGCCACTATTTTGCCGTATCTTGTCTCAGTAAGCAGCTAATTTGTGTTAAATTGAAAAAAACGCTGAAAAAAATAATTTTTTCAAGTTTTGTGACTTCCTGTTGCCACCAACTTCCATGAATGCAATCATTTTTTATACTGATGTATAGCTTGGGGTCTTGTCTCTCATAATATGTAAACTTTTTTGCTGTCAGTACGTTATTTGCGATGATATTGGCCATTGACTGCATGCATGTACATGACGACTTTGGCAGGCATACCAGTGCAATTAGGTCACAAATTTTCAATCTGATACGCGTTTACAAAATGTACCATTGCACTTGCTATAAGCAGTTTAGCTGCTTACCAATTGTCTCTCTGGATGAGAAAACTCTGGTCTTTCCGTTGGTGGCCACTATTTTGCCGTATCTTGTCTCAGTAAGCAGCTAATTTGTGTTAAATTGAAAAAAACGCTGAAAAAAATAATTTTTTCAAGTTTTGTGACTTCCTGTTGCCACCAACTTCCATGAATGCAATCATTTTTTATACTGATGTATAGCTTGGGGTCTTGTCTCTCATAATATGTAAACTTTTTTGCTGTCAGTACGTTATTTGCGATGATATTGGCCATTGACTGCATGCATGTACATGACGACTTTGGCAGGCATACCAGTGCAATTAGGTCACAAATTTTCAATCTGATACGCGTTTACAAAATGTACCATTGCACTTGCTATAAGCAGTTTAGCTGCTTACCAATTGTCTCTCTGGATGAGAAAACTCTGGTCTTTCCGTTGGTGGCCACTATTTTGCCGTATCTTGTCTCAGTAAGCAGCTAATTTGTGTTAAATTGAAAAAAATGCTGAAAAAAATACTTTTTTCAAGTTTTGTGACTTCCTGTTGCCACCAACTTCCATGAATGCAATCATTTTTTATACTGATGTATAGCTTGGGGTCTTGTCTCTCATAATATGTAAACTTTTTTGCTGTCAGTAGATTTTAAACGATGTTATAGCCTTTTGACCGCATGCATGTCTGTGGCTGCAACAGCTAATATCCTTGTGCACTCAACCGCTTATTTTTTTATAGAGATGTGCTCACAAAAGTTACCTCACAGGCTGTTCTAATAAACTTAGCCACAAAAACAAACAAGTAACTACCATAAAAAACTCAGCTGATTCTGATGATGACAATTTTATGAACCTGACTGGCCAGCAGCACCCAAAATCCAAGTTCAAAGAGAGGATAACCCAAAACACACAGTTGTATGCCAGTTTTTGGACATTTTGTGACAATCAAAAACAATAAAAAAAATAATTTTTTGTACTATCAGGTAGACAAGAAGATTTTCTATCGTTTGATGAAATTCTTTTGGCTGTAGCTCTGTTTATGTTCATGCAATTAATTTTTCAATGAAAAAGTTATTTTCTCAAAAATGTAATTTATTCAAGAGCAATGAAGGTTTCAAACTTGAGAGCGTATCAACAAAATTTATCAGTTGTTTTTGAAATAAATTACATGGCTAGGGTCAAAAATTTCTTGCCGTTCCAACCATGCAAAGAAAAAGGATTTTTGAGCAATATTTTGAGTGTAAATGAACCAATAGTGCACGTCGGTCAGAGTTTCTTGGCGAAAAATAACCGAAAAAGGCAGTGCATGTATACTGATTATTCATAGTGTTTTCATGAAGTGGGCTAATAATATTTTACGTGAACTTGTAGAGGAGATGTTTGTCAATCCGATGCAATAAAAATCAACTCTCTAACCCTAACGAGTGAATTTTAAATTAAATTCAAAAACTTGGAAAATTTGCTAAAAGCGCCTGAATCCTAGGGTGCGATGGAGCATAAAGCGGATGAAAATCAAAGAGTTAATAATCATAATTAATAAATAAATTTCAATAACTAATTAATTATTAATAATTATTAAAACTAATGGTTATTGATGACATTGAATTTTGCTATATCATATTTATTACCACTAGCTGTTATCATTCAATGATGTTTTTCTTGATTGACAGATATAATATTATATTAATTATGAACCGGAATAAATTAAAATGAAATCAATAATGATGACAGATAAATAGCTGCGATAATAATGACTACTGATCATCATTAACCGTAGGGTTTGCGGTAACCCCATTATTAACCTAAAACACTCGGCGCATATGATACACCCGTGATGCGCTTGCAATAATTGTGGTTAGGCTAATTTATAAATAGCTAAGATGAAAAATAATTTTAGTTGAGGGGCGTCTTTGAAAAACATTTTCTTTATCAAAATACATTGATCACCCTACAATAATTATACAGCATTCAAATCCTAACTTCACAGTCTATTTTGTAGACCTACAACAATATGTTGATGCCCTACAGGAAACTGTTAGATTTTAGATAAAAACCGAAAATATAAAGGCATTTTCTCAAGTCTATGGGTGATGTAAGAAAAAGATTCATAGACAGATGCCTGCGCGGTAGATTGCTCTAGCTATAGCAATTGGATTTTTGTCTCTATTAACTTTAGTTTAAAAGATATGAAAAGAAATGTGAATTTTCGGACTTGAAAAAATCACGATTTCTGCGGGACAAATTTTTATAACAATGCTTTTGTTCATATTACACGGCGACCGCAACGGTTTTGCACTAGCTAGATTCTAGCACCAGTATTTTGCAAGTTTCAGAGATATTATAATATAACTGCTAGTGTATGTATAGCACTTAAAATGCATTTGAATTAAACCTAGGAAACAATAATAATAATAATAATTTAAAAAATAACAATACATAAAAAAGTTTATTTATTTATGATAATGCTCACTTTAAATTAATATATAACAGTTATAATAATAATAACAATAAATTCTTCATTATTGTGATGATGTGACAGTTTAATTATTAAATATTATTATATTATTTATCAATAATAAATTATTATTATTAATTATTATATCATAATAATATTGAACTACCATCATTTACTATAATTAAACTACTACATCATTCATAGATCATCATAATAATAATAATAATAAACAATAATAGTAATACACACGATAACAACAAAGAATTACTTCAAAGAATACTCATTATTAACTATTGTTATTATTATTAATAGTATGAAAAATGATAATAGTTAATAAATTATAATTAGTTAGTAATAATTAAATGATAATTAATAATAATAATAAATAATAATCGTTACTTATTTTATAATTAACAACTAATAGTAAAAATTAGGTTGTTGGTTGCATTGAATAAACAGTAAGTAACAATGCTTACTACTTGGGAGCTGAAACTTTTGCAGAGGTCAACCACTCTTGTAATGAGAAAAAAATGGGACTTCTTCTTTATTGATAATAATAATATTCATTGGTAGTAGTTTCTGCAATTTTGACGACCTAGACGTAAACTGAAAGACCTTGACTTTTTGGCTGAGAATGATTGCGTCGAAAAGCAGACAAAAGGTTTGCCCATTTAAACAACCCCGAACTAGAGTCAAAATAATTGGATCTTGGGTTATGTAGCTGTTTCTCACAATCATCGTTATTGATTAATAAGGGGCTTCTCATTACAAAAGTTATCTAGAAGCTGATATCGATGAAAATTTTCAGCTAATTTCTCAGAACTTTTTTGCCTCATGTTCATGGGGGGGGGGGGGAGGGAAGCCTGGGCTCCTAGCGCTCACCCTCCAGATCCGCCACTGGATATTAGCTGGTGCAAAAAACTTTTGAAATTTTTTTTAAGCTTCTGAAAATAGCACCAGAGTGTACCATGGTGTCTTGTCACCAGAATGCTACCAAATTTTTTAGTGTAGCATTATTTTAAACCATATAAAAATTAATTTCAAAAAGACCTTACAGCACCGATTTTTTTTATAACTCCACGCAAACACTGAAGTAATCACACAGGCGGATCAGTTGAGTGTGAAGCTATATAAAAAAGCGTACGGACCTAGTTTAGCTGTTGTGTAGCAATAATAATACTTTAAAAGATCTGTCACAATAACATTATTATTTATCATTACACTTCTTTATTATGTTACAGAGACCACAATAAAAAGAAGAGAACCATCACAGATGAAGATATTTTTTATAGTACTAAATATATATTGTTTCTACTGGAACTGTTGTTATTATCATATATAATAATGATAAAATTATTATTATTAGTGTTGTAGTTTTGATGATTGAGAAAAGTGTGTCAACATGATATTTGTTGAACATATTTGCCACAATTAATTTATGTTATAGGTTTTTTATACACCGACCAAGAACCAAACTGTTCGTTATTTTTATCAATTGTTGTTATTATGCGTTGAAAATATACTAAATATGATAGTAAGTAATAATTATTTGATGTTTTATTATAGCCTCATGCATCAAACATTCACCAAACGCAGAACACTGGGCGCACATACCACCCGTATTGTTTTATGGTCACGTGGTGTACATTTTTCGACCTATGTTTTGTCAACAGAAAAATTACAGCAAAAATTCTTTTTTAAAAAACTCCAAAATATTATATCAAATAATGAAACACAAATAAAAAATACACCAACGGATTTATGGTGAAATTGCAAAGGACTTTGTTGGCTCAAAACATTGTGAAAAGTTTCTGAGTGCTGGGAAATTAGCGATTTTGAGAGGTCATTTCAGATAATACCTACCGGAACCATGCTGCTTTTCAAAGGACAGTTGAAGGTGATTTTTGAGCGCTCTGGTGTTCTGTATCTAATGAACTTTGAACTTTTGTTCTGTGAGCCTTAGTTCCTGACTTATTAAACAAATTTGTCAACCTACTCAGAGCCAAAACCGCAAATATGCCGTTGGCATTCTATCAACCGGAGAGATTGGTTAATTCTCAAGCAACGCATGCGGCCCACTTGCACTAGCTAATAGCTGGTGCAAAAAGGTTTTGAAAATTTTTTTAAGCTTCTAAAAATAGCACGAGGGTGTACCATGATGTCTTGTCACCAGGATGCTACCAAAATTTCAAGTGTAGCATTATTTTAAACCATATAAAAATTAATTTCAAAAATACCTTACAGCACCAAATTTTTTTATAACTCCACGCCAACACTGAAGTAATCACGCAGGCGGATCAGTCGAGCATGACGCTATATAAAAACACGTGCGGGCCTAGTTTAGCTGTTGTGTGGCAATAATAATTTAAAAAATCTGTCAAAATAATATTATTTATCTTTACTCTTCATGTTACAGAGACCACAAGAAAAAGAATAGAACCGTCACAGATGAAGATATTTTTTCTATAGTACTAAATATATATTTTTTCTACTGGAACCAGGGGCGTTTTGAGTTAAAAATCCAACCCCCTAACAAAATAAAACCGCGCCAAGCGCGGAAAATTTTTTGTTAGGGGCTTGGAGGAGTTTGTTAGGGGGTTGCCTGTTAGGGGGTTCACTATGACTGTTTGGGGGTCGAGTTTTATTAATGTCATACTATATTATTATTTATTAGCTAATCATTAATCTTTTTTCAATTTTTGTAGTTTGTTAATGATGATAACAATTATTATTATTTAGGTGTTTTATTATTTTGACTATTTATAATTTATTGTTATTATTAATATCTTTGTTTATTATTTTTTTAATATTATAATAATAATAAATAATAATATAATTTGACTGCTTCAAGTTATTATTAACTGTTATTTATAACAATTATTATAAATAATAATAATCATCATAATAATTATAACAATAATAACTAATTAATAACAATCTAATAATGATTATAAATAATAGTAGTAGTAAAATGGGGGAAAATCTAATCATTATTAATTATAGTAATAGTTACAGTAGTAGTAATAATAATTTTAACCACCAAGCCACATACAGACAGTTGTTAGTTGTTGCATAGCAGCTTTATTTGCGTGTTGTTTAATAATGTAAAGAAATATTTCTTTATGGTAGAGCTTTTATCCAAAAGCACGAATATTCATTTATTTGATTGGTCAACCATATGTTCATGAGCCAATGATGTGTCTTGTTAGTTTTTTAATAACCTTGTTTTATCATAAGGGTGGGCCAATGTCAATCCACAAAAAAATTAAAAGCATATAGTTGAACTAGGTCTATGTTTCATGTTGTAATGCTAAGATTACTCCAAACAATCATCATGAGAAAAATCAACCCCCGCAAACCAAAACCATACCCGACAAATTTGACCCCCTAACGTTAGGGGGTTGGGAGTTGTACCCCCGACTGTTCGGGGGGTCGGGGGTACTCAATACGCCTCTGACTGGAACTGTTGTTATTATTATATAACAATTATTAATGATAAAAAAATTGTATTTAGTATTGTTGTAGTTTTGATGATTGAAAAAAGTTTGTCAACATGATAGTTGTGAATCATATTTGCCACAATTAATTTATGTTATTGAATTCTTCTACATTGAGCAAGAACCAAACTGTTCGTTATTTTTATCAATTGTTGTTATTATGCGTTGAAAATATACTATATATTATAGTAAGTAACATACTTGCCAAGTTGGTGGGGAAAAATTCAGGGACCATTTCCTATCAATCATACTTGCCAAGTACTTGGGGTAAAAGGAACAGATAACATCGCGCACAAAGTGTTTCCTGAGTACATGTACCTCCTGCCCAACCACCCAGCTGCACTCTGACAGTGGTTTTAGACAGAAAAGAACACCTTTCTTTAGCATTCGATTTGAGCTATGATTTTAAACCACTATTATTTAGAAATTTGAATACATTTGCCATGGTAAACCAAGTAAACCTTCACCACACACCATTGCACACACAGAAAAATGAGCCTGGGTGACCTGCAAAGAGACATGTGACATGGTAAACAGAATACAATATACATAAACCACATTATTCTCCAAGCGCTGGTTTGTTTGGTAATGAATTGATGGACATTTGTGTTGTCATGCTGTTGTGAGCATCATGCTATATTTGTAGTGAAACAGCGACAGGTGACTCCAACTGAATGATTTGTTTCACCATGGCCTTAACAGACTGAGGTCATTGAAGATATGATAAGACCACAAAAGTTTGATCATAATGTATACATTATTTATTACTTATTTCTTGGCAACAGGTGTAGTCATAATAATATAGTACGCAGTTAGTAGTGAGTGGAGAACATTGAGTAGAGAACAACAATGATTAGCAGTACAGTACTACTACATATTAGCACTACTCCACGCAATGACCATATATCTATTATCATTATGTAATTTTCTTTACCACTAGATTCCTGTCCCGACTTATTTACTGTGTTGCTAAAAAAAACCAAATAATAAATAGTTATTAAAAATAAATAATACAATCTTCGATTAATTTATCATTTGTTTATAAAAATAACGATTATTTACACTGCATTGCTAATAAAAATAAGTAATATTAAAATAAATCAATAATAATAAACAAGCCCACTAATTATTATTGTATTGTTGTTAACATTACTTCCTTAATTTAAAAAAAAATAATGATGTTAAGAATCGATAAAAATTGGAAGACAAGTTGGCTTTGGCAGTAAATTTAATAATAGTTGTTCATAGTAAATAATAATAAATACACACACATATATATATATATATATTATTATAACATTTAATAAATAACACATAAATAAATAAATAAATAATATTATTACTACTATTCATTGTTCAATAAATAAATATTAATTATGATAATAGTAAGCAATTATTAATAAATGATATATACATATTGATTATTATATAATGATAAACAAATAAGTAATAGTTTCAGTAATAAAATAAATAAATAGTATAAGTATTATTATTTATATTATATAGTAATAAATCATAATTATTATTAATTAATAAATAAAATTAATCATTATTATTTATTATGATCTCTCACCTTGTCAACCTCTTTACTCCCAACAGCAACAAACTGGGTCATTCGTTGGGAACTATTTTGTGCCCTCTCTTAATCTTTATGCTTCTTGGCCTCTTTATGCCTGGTTATATCATTCACTCCACCACCGGTAAGGTCAGGTCCTTTTTACAAAACGTGCAAAATATGTAATCCTGACCCAGCTTACTTGGCAGCACAAAATCAAAAGTTTTCACCCAATCACTATTGAACCGGCAAGGCCCTCTCTACTCTTTTCGACATTGTGTGATGTAGGTAGAGTAAAAGGGAGAAGGATGTGACGTGAATGAATGAAAAAAGTAAACAGTTTACTCAAAAAATGGCAAAATGGAATCGTTGGTTTAGAAGTTTGCAGTTAGGTCTATGTGAACATT
>CALYOO010000486.1:0-28648 GCA_945261195.1 Cryptosula pallasiana
GCTAAATTTAGGCTTCAGTAATTAGTAATCGAGCATCTATGTTTTTATGCATCTTTAAATTGTTTCCCCCGAATGTTTGATTGCAGTAATTTGCTTGTACTTTGTTTTAGAATTGATCCCTGCGTGTCCATTGCTCATGTAACGTAAGATAAAACAGTCAATCGTCAAATAGTCATTTGTATTTATGTGGGTGTCACTCATTTCCCAATTTTAGTGTGATACTACATGTTGTCTGTTTATCTTAATCTATTAGCTTACATAATTGATTAACAGAAACAGGATGATGCAGTTGAGCCCCTATCTTGTATTCCTGTGGACACCTCTAAACGAAGATCTGCAGTTTGGGCTTACTTTTCCATAAAGAATTCGCTAAGAAAAGACTAGGTTACGTGTGAAATGTGCAACGCTGTAGTCAAGACCTCACAAAGCAGTACGAGTAACCTATTTGGACACCTTGAATCGCACCACCCGTTTCAACATGCTGCTATAACAACATCAGCGACCAAAAAAAAGAAGCAGTCATTACCTAAGGCCAGTACCAGCAGCCAGAGAACATTGTTCCAGATGGTTCCTTATAGATGAGTAAGCGAGCAGCATACCACCCGAGTAGATGCTGTAACACAATATCTTACGACTGGATGTGTGCCAATTTACACAGTAGACCGGCCAGCCTTTTGTCAGCTTCTTTCCACCTTAGACCCAAGATTCCAATGTCCGGGGTGTAATTACTTTTCCCAAACAGCCTGCTTACCAAACCCTGAAAACCGAACTCATGGCAGAATTGAAGGACATTAACCACATGGCGATAACAACTGATGGATGGACGTCGCTTGCCAGAGACCAGTATATCAGTCTGACCGCGCACTACATCAGTAGAAATTGGAAACTCAAGACTCGCTGTTTAGAAACGATGTATGCTCCTGATTCGCATATTGGCGAGAACATCGCTTGCTTTGTAGGGAATGGACTGAGAGAGTTTGGTTTGACAGTTTCAAATGCTACCTCTACGACTGACTCTGCTGCCAATATGGTGGCAATGGCCCGAACGCTGGCTGTCGAGCGATTCCCATGCTTTGGCCATGTGTTACATAATGCAATTAATAACTCTCTTTCCGCCAACAATGAAATTGACAAGCTCACGAAAGCTTGTCGTCAGATTGCGTCAGTCTTCAGTTTCAGTCAAAAATATCGCACAGGACTACAGAAAGCCCAAAAAGATCTCGGTTTGCCACATATGCAACTGGTTAATGATGTGAGCACTAGATGGGGATCAAAAATTGAAGATTTTCGAGTGAGTTAAACAGCAGCAAGATGCAATCTACCAACTCTTCAAAGATGGTAAGTAAATTACAACTAACCACAATGTGCCATTTCAAAATTTGTCCGCTTTTAAAATCCAATGCTTCCAACCAGTCTGTTTCATTTTTTTTTTCATTGTTAATGTACCGAGCTGTTTTTTATTTATTCAGGCCAGATGACAGTCGATGGCTGTTGTTCTACAGATTTTACATCCCTCTTCATGTCCAATACATACCAGCCACCAGTGATTTTACTATTTTTAGACAAGAAGTACAGAAAATACATTATCAGTGTTGCCCATCAAGATCTGTTGAAAATGGTCATTGACGCACTGACCCCATACAAAGAGTTAACAGATCTTCTTTCTGGCGAGGATAAGGTGACCGTGAGCGGTTTGTGCGAGATGCTCTGTGCGATACGATATCAGGCGCGAGATGTTGAGGCGGAGCCAGCAGAGGGTGATGTTGACAACGATTTTCCTTTGGATGAAAATGTTCTGATCGGCTCTGTCATCAGGAAGACAATCTGGACCTATGTCAGTGAGAAGCCTTATTTGTTCAAAAGATAACCAACCTTCGTATGTATCAACTTGGAAATTACATGGTCTTCAAGGTACTGTAATATTACATATCTATTAGATGTTGGTAGATTTTTGGGACATATTTGTCTTGAATTTGTAGATATTCAGATGAGAAGCTGATGGGGAGCCTGGCTCTCGCATGCATGGTGGATCGCAGATATCGATATGAACAACCCAACCTTTGCAGGCTTAGCTATGGTGAGTCAAAGAAGATCATGATTCAGGAGACAAGCTATAATCACAGAGAAAAGAAAGAGCACCTGTTCCACCTCGGCATCAGCAACCGACCAATATGTCCCCACAGGTCTGAATGTCAAATGTGCTCCACACCCAAGTATCACTCTTGTATGCGGCTTGTGTTTAAAGTCTGGGGCCTTGAAACTATTCTTTAAAAATATGGGATAGTTTTCAATCATTGTAGTATGTATCCGCGCCATGGTATACTGTAATTTCTGAGAGAAAAAAACTTTTTTATTTAGTGATGAAGAGTGATTCTGTGGCTTCGCTCTTGGCCAAGAAGAGGCGGGTGAATGCTGTCACTGAAACGGAAAGTACAGCCTCCAATCCAAAAGCTATGCTCTCAGCATATGAACTTGCAACCAGAGAGGTTTGTCCACCTATCAGATGAATATCAAATGTGCACCAATATCATGCGTGCATGGTCATAGTATTTGATGTGGTCGGGTTTTGGGAAATCATGTTAGCTTCGTGTGCTGTTATCTATTGTAAAAGAAGTGTCAATCTCATACTTGTCACCTATTTCAGCTTCATATTTATTGTGAGTTAATCATTGCTTGTACAAGATAATACCACATTCACTTGCTTATCATTTCACCATATTGGGAGCATATAAGCGAGTATTTCTGATCGCTGTTCTCCCCTTTGATGTAGGTGAAGTTTTTCCTGAGTCTGCCTGCTGTCTCCATTGATGAAATTGATATTTTGCCTTGGTGGGCATCACATGAAATGCAGTTTCCTCATCTTAAAGAGCTCACCAGAAAGAAGCTAGCCACTTGTACCACTAGTGTTGCGTCAGAGCGGCTGTTCAGCTTGTCAGGCAATGTTGTGTCCAAAAAATGTAATGCATTAAAACCACAGTCAATTAATATGCTGGTGTTCTTGGCATTCAATCAGAAAAAGGCTTAAAGTTAAATGTTTCATTTCAGCATTGTATATTTTCGGTAACCCAGTGTTTTCATTTTTGGTAATAAAACAATACAACAGCTCTCCATCTTCTTTGTCTGACCCAAATATATATTGCAGTGAATCGACAAGGTGTGGCATTTTGAGTTCAGACTGAGATTTCTCATCAACTCACTGCAATAAACATTTCGGGTCCAACCAAACATAACTGTTGTGACCGTTGGCAACATTTCTTTCAAGGATTATCTGTCTGCTTGAATTTCATTCAAAATCTTTAGCTAAATCGTTGATTGGATCTCAACTGTGCTCGTACTCGGAGGCATGTTTGTGGAAGTGGATGTGCGTAGTGTTACAGTAGTGTAATGCAGTTCTTATAATTAGCTATCAGTGGGACAGTGAATGGAACTTGTCTTACCTTTCCAGGCTGGGAAAACCGGTGTTATTGTTGCACTCTGTGTGGTGTGAACCGAAAGTGAAACCAGCCTCGGTCTGGTTACATATTAGCTCACGGTAGAGACCAGATTGGTAGCTAATAGTGGATTTGGTCTCATTCGATTTTCAGTTACATTTGGTTGGAGATAATCAGTTGCTAGTAGAGCCACACACCGTGCAGCCCTAGCAGTAGAGGCAACTGTTAGGAGAAGGCCACGACCCCATCACAAGTTGTAGACAGTAAAAACATTACTAACGCTCGATTGGACAATAATTACTACATTGCTCACTATTGGCTAATCCATATTATGCTTGAATGATTAATGAAGTGCAATTGGTTACACACTATATGTTACAAGAAGAAAACAATGCGCGACAGGGCTAAGAGGAAAACATTTGGACATCAGGTCAAAAATACAGGCTTCAGTGTTATTTTTTTTAGTCATCAAAATCCTCTATTAGCAGTGTTGATCGTTTATATTGTTCATTTATCTTAAGAGCAAATTGTACGAAAAAAAAACTATTTGTGTTCAAAATGGCCATTTGTCCATTGTGATATGCATGCAGCAGTGTTTGTCTAATTATGTAAGCAAAATGTTGATCATACTGGCATTTGTGGCCTTCGTGAAAGGCTAGAACTCCGGAAGAATATCTCTAGCAATTACAAAATTAAAAAAGCAGACACTTTTAAAACCTTGTTTTTTTATATATCTAGAAACAAATACTGACTTTGTCGACAGACAATTGAAATATTAGCTTTAATCACAGGTTTGTCGTACATTCATTACAGGTCTGTCAACGTTCATTGAAGAGTTGCTGCAACATCTCAGGCTACTTTTTCATAATAGTATAAAAAAATTCCAAGTAGCGAGAACAATACATTGGTTAAGAGTTCATAAACTAATTTTTTCATTGTAATGAAAACATGTCACCAAGTTGATATCATACATTCATTTACCGCTACCTCAAATGTGTGATTCCAGTTATAAACATCTAAAGACGCAAGTTTGTGAACAACTAGTCATAGGCTGACTGGATCAAAATCTTATAACCTACATTACAAACAAAACTAATGTTAGCTTGGCATTGGTTGGTGACTCACTAATGGCCAAATAGTGTTTGCCAGCTACTGTAGCTTAACAATAAAACCATGGTCCTTGAAGCTGGTTGTAGTTCAAATGGGAGCAGACAACTGACACAACAGTGCAATACTCTCAAGTAGCTCTCCAAGTCTATGAGCAAATGGAAAACTTCAGCAAGACACACTTTTAAAATAGTGAGGGTCATAACAAAATGGTGATGATGGTGGTGATGGTGGCGGCAACGGTGATGCTCTTTTTCTAAAATACCAGTGGCTACTATGAAAGGTGACGATTGCCATTGGTTGATTTCAAATTCAGTGATTCCATTTTGAATTTCTCCATTTTAGAAATTCCAAAGCTCTTTGACGACTAAAAGTGTTGTTATCATGTACGCCGATTAACAATACATGTATCTGGAAATGCCAAGAACAATTTTCTTAGAAGAACTATTGAAGTGGCAATGCCGTCTTGCCGTCCCTGAAATACACCCTTGCATTGGCTGACTAGACCAAAATCTATCAACCTACACTACGAAACAGCGAAATTCTAGCATGGCATTGGTGACTCACTAATGGCAGTAGGCAGTAGCTGACAGAAATCGCATGTGCGACTCCCGTCATCACTGTCCATCCCCCACTACTCCCAACCAGGTCACATTGCCACAACCACGACTGTTTGTTAGCTGCTGCTATTGAGTTGTTGCACAGTAAGAAAACCATAGCGCTGAATCTGATTTTTATTACAGGGTTGTTACCATGTCATCAACTAAAAGCAACAGGAGGCGGTAAGAAGTATTTATTCTATTTAATAAAAAATACAATACTAAATAATAAAAATAATGATAAAATCACAGGGGCACTGCAGTAGTAGTTGCAAGCATGTCTCTTTGCCTAAGTCAAACTATCAAACACCCCACACAAGGAGCGTTTGATAGTGGACTTAGTAGATAGTGCAAACCCGTTGCGGTAGCCGCATAATATGAGCAAAAGCATTGTTATAAAACCTTGTCATGCGGAAATCGTGAATTTTTCAAGTCCCAAAAATGACATTTCTTTTTATATCTTTTAAACTAAAGCTCATGGAGACAAAAATCCAATTGCTATAGCTGGAGCAATCTACCGCGCGTGCATCTGACTATGAACCTGTTTCTTACATCACCATAGACTTGAGAAAATGCCTTAACATTTTCGACTTTGATCCAAAATCTACCAGGTTCCTGAAGGGCATCGACATACTGTTATAGGTCTACAAAATAGACTGTGAAGTTAGGATTTGAATGCTGTATAATTATTGTAGAGTATTCAATGTATTTTGATTAAAAGGAAGGTTTTTCAAAAACGCCCCACTCCCCCGAATAGAATTATTTTTTATCTTAGACATTTATTAATTAGCCTAAGCACAATTATTGCAAACGTATCTCGGGTTTATCATATGCGCCAAGTGTTTTCGGTGAATAATGGGGTTACCGCAAACGCTACGGTTAATAATGATCAGTAGTCATTAGTGTAGCGTCATTAGTGTAGCGTATATTGAGTATCACAGCTATTTATTTGTCATCATTACTGCTTTAGTTTTAGTTTTAGCTTTAGTTTCAATTTAATTAATCTTATATTATATCTGTTAATAAAAAAAGACATCATTGAATGATAAAAGACATCATTGAATGATAACTGCTAGTGGTAATAAATATGATATAGCAAAATTCGATGCCATCATTTTTAATAATTATTTATTCATTAATTATTAATTATTTATATATAATTATTTACGATAATTAATATGACTAATGACATCTGTTTATATCAACTGAGATACAGTACTTGCTGTTGTCTGTGGCTACTTCTACAAAAAATGTTATACAATTGAGCAGCCAATGCAAAGCATTCATAATTGTCACATATATATGTATTATGTATGATTATTGAGGCATACGCATGATATATATATATACCGCAGGTGTATAATACGCGTAGCTTCATGCGTGCATCAACACTAATTGCCTGTAATTAGGACAATGGACAAAGTATTTTTGGAACTAAAAGTACATTTGGTAAAACCTGTTTTAACAGTTAACTATTGAGGTGACAATAGCAAATTTGGTCTCATTGTATCCACAACATATTTTTCTACCCACTGAAACTATTTAAAACATTTTCAGAACAATTTGAAAGTTTTTTTTGCACTTTCTAGACTTAGGCAAAGAAACATGCTTGCAACTAGTACTGCAGTGCCCCTGTAAATAAAATAAATTATCTACTTACTTGATACTTGAAGTGTAATCGATTCTTCTTCCGAAGATACTAGCGATGTGACTGGCTCATATATCGTTTATCGTTTCGGATCGCCAACACAGGCCAGGGCAGAACAAACGTCTGATCCTAGCCTGCCACGGGGGTGCTGAGAGCAGAGGAGAAGAAACAGAGAGACAGTTCCACATCTTGGCTGTTGAAACAGAGAAGCACTTTTTGTACAACTCGGTGTTGCAGTGAGGTATTAGGTACTGCTGGTGGTGTCTCAGAGTGCTGCTCTGGTGAGGATGGGGGTCTATGTAGTCTGAGATGGGGGTAGCTATTTCTCCAAAGTGCATTGCCCGAAATAAGCCGAGTTTTCTCCTCTCTCTTGGGTGTACCAGGGTTTGCCACTCTAATTTTTTAGAAGTTTGGCTGTGCTTGTCTTATGGTCTGTTCTAGGAATGTTGTGTAGCTTTCTATCAGCACGCCTCTGGATAACTTCGAGTTTGATGGATTGAGCATTTGTTAGTTGGCCAGCCCACACTGTGGAGGAATACTCCACAATCGGTCTAACTAGGGTGGTGTACGCCTTTGTTCTTAGGTGGGGTAGTGTAGGTGGGATCACTCTTCTCACGTAACCATGCCAACTTGATGCTTTGTTAGCTAAGTAAGTGGTGTTACCATTCCAGCGCAGGCTGCGCTCTAACTTCACACCTATATATTGGACACTGGTATCATTTTTATTATAAATATTAAAAATAATATAATAATACTACTTGTTGCAGTTGCTATTATTTTGTTAATTACATTATTATCGCTGATCATGGGCATCACAAATATACCTCGACACGCAGGACCGGAAGCAGCACTAGAAGATAAAATGGCGATGAATCCTGAACGTCACAGTTAAGAAAAACTCTAATTAAATCTTACACTAGTCATACGTTAGGGCTGGCCACCCAGTAGGGTTTATCTAGAAAGGTACCACAACAAACATGTACATACTAATCTTTAGTATGACGGAATATTATAGCTTACAAATACTACATGGTGGCAGCAGCTGGTAGAAACCAAGATGATCATGATGAGAAACTAAGAAAGCTACTACAAAGAGCACGAGAATGCAACGTCAAGTTCAACAGAGAGAAGATTCAGCATAATCAATTTGAAGTACACTACTTAGGCCACATAGTTGCAAAGGATGGATTGAAACCTGATCCAGCAAAATTTGAGGCCATTAAAGACATCCCCTGTCCCACTGATAATGAAGGCATACAGCCTCTGATGGGTACTCTAAACTTCTTAAGGAGTTGTATACCCAACATCTCAAAGGTTATCCAACCAATAAGGGACCTATCAAAAGCTAACACCATGGAACTGGGATGCCGAACAAGATAAGGCCATGCAGCAGATCAAAGATATATTGATGAATGAACCTGTCTTCAGGTACTTCGATGTTGGTAAAGACATTGTACCACAGGTTGATGCTTCCCAGGGAGGTCTGGGTGCCGTCCTTCTCCAGACTAGTCAACCTGTAGCATACGCATCAAGAGCTCTCACAGAGACTGAACAAGGGTACCCCCAAATAGACAAGGAGCTACTCACCATTGTCTATGGTTGTGAAAAGTCCCACACCTATACTTATGACGGGGATATAGAGGTACAAACTGATCATCAGTCGCTAGTGCCTATAGTACAGAAGGCCCTCAACAAAGCATCCCCTAGGCTTCAAAAGCTAGTGATGAGGCTTCAGCGATATCAGATAAAACAAATAGGCTATGTGCCCGGCAAGTATCTATACCTTGCTGATACCCTGTCTCGAGCATACCTACCGACATCGACAGTGAACATAGAAAATGATGTCGTCATGATTCACTGCATCCATTTGGAGGATTCTGCTATGAGAGAACTAGTTGAGGGCTACAATAAAGATATCACCATGTCCATGCCCAAAACAGCTATACTAGATGGATGGGAGTGGCCCACCAAAAAACAGTGGCCCTCCAGAAATTCAACGGTACTGGAACTGCAGAGGTGAACTGTACATTCAAGGTGATCTGGTATATCGTGGAAAACAGCTGGTGATTCCCAAATCTCAATGTCAAAAATATCTGAGAAAGCTGCATGTGGGACACTTAGGTATGGACAAATGTATAGACAGAGCAAAACAAAGTGCTTTTTGGCCTGGTATGGTGAAAGAGATTCGGCAACTTGTATCCGAATGTTCATCATGCCTCAAGTTCTCTAACCATCAACAAAAGATGCCTTTACTTCCACATGAAGTTCCAAGGCTATTTTGGAACAAGGTTGGAATGGACATGTTGAAGTTTCAGAATCACAATTATCTAGTTGTAGATTTCTTCTAACATTATCCAGAGCTGAGAATGATGAATGGTAAAACAGTGAGGGACGTTATCATGGCACTTAAGTCATCAATCCAATGGCATGGCGGAGAGATATGTCCAGACAATCAAGCAGTTCTTGAAGAAGGCATTTGACTCTGACATCTACTAATCATTGTTAGCCTACAGGCAGACACCGATAGCTGGTCTAACGTGTAGCCCTTCAGAGATGCTTTTCAACAGATGCATAAGAGGCCCTTTACCCTATACCAAGGAGATGTTGAAACCTAGGGTGCCCAATGCCCAAGAATAACTACTAGAGAGACAAGACTCGTAAAGGAAAGCACATGATAGTAGAGTCCGTGACCTGAAGCCGCTGGAAGGAGATAAGGTTGTGGTTAGAACCAGGGCTCTTTCCAGAGGGGCGGGTGGGGCGGTCCGCCCGAGGTGATTCTCTGCCCGCCCTAAAATTTTTTATCCATAATATTACAATTACTTTAATTAATTGATAATTATTATTAATTAATGAAACCTGATTTTTTCAGATGAGAAACATACATTAACATAACAGCATAATACTTTGCTTGAAAAAATAAAAATATACCAACCCATTATACGCACAGTATTATGGCTAAGCTAGCTAGAATTGCCATCAATTCATCTGAGATGCTGAGACCGCTACATATTTTCTTTCTTTTTGTGGGACAACTGTAAGCATGAGCATGCTGCGTCACTACGGATATTTCATAGACCTATAGTTTAATCAAACTGTGGTTTGGCAATTACAGACAATGCGACACATCAATGTTAGCCTTGTCATCATAGACGCAAACAACGTAGCTGTCAAGGTACGTCATATGATCTGATTGTGTGCAGCCCTTCACCTCAGGCAATATCAAATACAGCAAGTTTTTAATTTCATCAAACAACATCATGCCTAAGCCGAATAAATCTATTCTTAGCTATTTCTCGTTAGATTTCCCTATCTATAGTTGTAAATATATACAGACTTGTTGTTAAAGCTGCCACTAATCTTCTGCTTGATGCCCATTTGTGTAATATTATGGTGAATATATTGTACAGGAATTTACGGTGGAGTGGTAGCTGTCACCTGTACAGCGGCCCACAGTAGTGAGTGTAATGCAGGCAGTGCAGCGTCCCGCCTCCAGCAGGCCCAAGGTCAGCAAGCTGGACTGGTCGAGCAAGATTTGCAGCGTTGCAAACCCGTAAGCTATACACAGTGAGCAGTTGTCAACAACTACCTCACTTTCCACTGATTTCTAGTTCGGCAAAATAACTGCGTAGGGTCGAATTAGCAGGTGGAACAATCGTTCCAGTATCACACGCCCGAAGGTAGTGTGCAGTGTAAGTCGATTCGACTGAACACTTTCTACTGACTATTGTTCGTTCTACTAATTGACTTGTCCAAGTAGCCGCTTGTCTTTGTAATTATTTAATTTCATGTATGCAGTGCTTGCATATGCTGTTGCTGCTGCAGTAGTCTTTGTATGTAGCTCTTGTCAGTTACACTTAGCTTGCCAGCTATTCTTTGTGTGTGCGCAATGCTTATATTGAAAGATTCAATGAAGCAGTGAGAGTGCCAGGTTGACTCTGATTTTATTGAATGATTGTAACAGCATTTATACAAAAGGGATTGCATCATGCTTACAGCAAGTCAGCACAAACAATAGTTAATTACGCCCACTTGGCCTGATTGGCCTAGACACAAAAGAGGGGGCAGCACTTCGCTATGGCTTACTAGAGATGGCCACATGGGTTTGTTGTTGCGAAGTGCTGCCTGATACGCAATACAATATATATATAAGTGAATAAAAAAATAACTAAGACAGGCCGAAGCCGAATGAATGTTACATAGAAACAATGTGTATGTAGGTGTCCAAATGTCACCTGGTCGACTGTCCTAGGGTAATGTTCATGCGATTCCCCAACAGTATTATTAGATAATATTAATGAATATTATAAATAATAATAATTATTATTTATTGATGATTATTATTATTATTGTTGTTTATTAGTTTTTTTGTATGTAATGATATTTGTTTATGTTGTTGACTAACCTTAGACATCTTGGAGATAAGCAGGTCAGGTCAAGGACATCTGAGAAAGGGCCGGCATTCGAATACTAGAGCACGAAGTAAGAGGTCGCTAGCAGAGAGCATTCCTGTACTACTCACCGGGTTATCTTAATAAGGTGAGGACATTACATGGTGTCAGAAGTTAACTAAAGCATCGTTCACATTTTAATGTGTAGCAGGTGAGCTTTGAAGTATTATTTACTTGTGTGGCAATTATTATTATTTCAATTTATACAATAATAATATTGCCGTGATACAATGGCGTCACTGAAAGGTGTAGAATTAAGAGTACCACCTTTGGAGTTGAAAGAAAACTCAGAGTTGGAGTGCTGGCGAGATTTTATTTTGCGATTTGAAATAGCTCTCATCAATACTAACCTGTCAATGAAGGGAGAAGGTACTCCAGAACAAAAAGAGGCTATTGAGAGAGATTTGGACTTTCGTAGAGGAGGATTGCTCTTGAATGCAATTGGACCTGAGGGTTATAGAATATTCACTAAATGGAATATACAAGCTAAAGACATCCTGTTCTCGGAGTTGAGAGAAAGATTTGAAGAACAATTCGCAGGGAGACAAAATCTCTTTATTACTAGACACAGATCTTTGTCGATGGAACAGATGTTGTCAGAGAAGGTGGAGATGTTTATTGATAGGGTGGTGAAGGCTGCAACTTTTTGTAGATTCGACGGACTGGAGGATGATTTGGTGTTACAAGTAGCTACTAAAGGATTACGCAATGACAAACTCCGCAAAGAGCTGCTAGCCATGGATAATTTAGATTTGAAGAAAGCTCGCAACCTATGTCATTTATTTACTAGTGCAGAGGAGTCCAACAACTTCCTTACTGACAGAACAGAGTCTATAGTTGCCGCAGTAGAAAATAAACTGGTAGTTCGCAAAACAAATCATGGGTGTTTTACGTGCAATTCGAAAACGCATTGGTCTAGAGATTGCCCTAATAAAAAACCGAGAGAGTCAAAGCCAGATATTACCTGTTACCAGTGCGGACTAAGAGGACACATTGCTAGGTTCTGTAGGAGGAGAGGAAAGGGGGTAAGAGAAGTCAAGGCAGAACAGAAGAATAGCAATAGAGGGGAGGAACAGGAATCGGACGAATCATTCTGACTAGGCACAGAAAGACAAGTTAATATTGTTAAAACAGCTACTAGTAACTCATTTGTCACAAAACTTTGCGCTAATGGAATAATGACCAATTTCCTGTTAGATACAGGAGCAGATGTTACTGTGCTTACTCAGGAGACTTTTGAGAAACTTGCAGCGCCTGCGACTAGTCCAACTAAGATATTGAAAGGTGCAGATGGCAGTCTATTGAATGTGATTTGCGAAATAGAGTTAGAACTCACATCAAAGAAAGGGGATAATACAACAACATCCGGTTTTGTAGTTAAGGGAGCTGCTAGTAACTTGTTGGGGAAGAGAGAGATTTCAGATCTGAACATTATCAATGTTATTGGACATATAACATGTGAAAATATTGTGAGCAGGTTTCCTGCTTGTTTTGATGGGTTGGGCACAATAGGACAAGAGTTTGGTATTAAACTCAAAGAAGGAGGAGTGCCGTATAGACTCTCCGTTCCAAGGAGAGTTCCTATTGGGCTGAGAGACAAAGTTAAAGAAGAGCTTTGTAGAATGGAGAAGCTTGGAGTTATCTCACCTATGGAAAAAGATACAGAGTGGTGTGCGGGAATAGTGGTAGCACCAAAAAAGAGTGGGAAGATTCGACTCTGCGTGGATCTGTCGAAGTTAAACAAAAGCGTCAGACGAGAAGTTTTCCCGCAACCTCACGTAGATGATGCACTTGCTTCGCTGGCGGGTGCCAAATATTTCTCGAAGATGGACGCAAACAGCGGGTTCTGGCAGATTAAACTCAGTGAAGAATCTAGAGAGCTTACCACATTCATTACACCGTTTGGAAGGTTTTGTTTTAACCGAATGCCCTTTGGAATCTCGTCGGCTCCGGAAAACTTTCAACGGCAAATGACTAACATTATAGGAAAACTCAAAGGAGTTATATGTCATATGGGTGACATATTGGTGTATGGCAAAACAGAGGAAGAACATGATGCTAGACTGCAGCAAACTATGGAAGCTATTCAGAGAAGTGGATTAACTCTGAATATGGAAAAGTGTCAGTTTAAGGTCGCATCAGTAGAGTTTTTGGGACACATAGTGAATGACAAGGGAATAAAGGCAGCAGATGATAAAATAAAAGCAATAGTGGATATGGCAACACCTAGAAATGCCAAAGAGCTAAAGAGAGTTCTAGTATGGCCGACTATATGTGAAAATTCAGCCCAGGAATGGCTGAGGTGGAAGCACCTATGAGACAGTTGCTGAAGAAAAAGAATGAATGGAGCTGGGGGTCGGAGCAAGAGGATGCGTTCAAGGAACTTAAAACTGTGTTAACCACATTTCCTACCCTGGTGAAGTTTAATATCGAAAGGAGACATAGAGTAACAGCCGATGCCAGAAAAAATGCCTTAGGTGCAGCGTTGATGCAGAAAGAAGGAGAAGGGTGGTTTCCGGTGTCGTATGCATCACGGACTCTTTCCGATACAGAAAAAAGGTATGCCCAGATAGAAAAGGAGGCCCTTGCAGTAACCTGGGCATGCCAGAAGTTTGACTTCTATCTAGTAGGAAGGAGATTTGAGGTAGAAACTGACCATAAACCTCTGATTCCCTTGCTTGGAGAAAAGGACTTATCAGATCTGCCCTTGAGAGTAAAACGATTTAAGCTAAGGCTTATGAGGTATGACTATGATATTTTTTTTAGTCCTGGAGATGCAATGCACATTGCAGATAGTCTTTCAAGAGCGAGCTACCCGGGGTTCCATGACAGGGACAGGGAAGAGAAGATAGAGGCACATGTGAGATGTTTAGTTGTATCTTCAGATCTTGTGGATAACCATTTAACGGAGGTGCAAGTAGAGACACAGAAGGACTTTGTCCTTGGGGAAGTTATGCAGTATGCACAAGATAGATGGCCCGAAAGGGAGGTGATATCAGTGGGAGCACAGAGATATTACCAGTTTAGAGATGAACTGCATGTGCAAGATGGACAGTTGATTCGGGGGCATCAGGTAGTTATACCGGAGTCGTTGAGGAAAGAAATACTGTCAAGGATACATAAAGGACACCAAGGAATTGTCAAGTGTCGAAGGAGAGCTAGAGAAGCTGTATGGTGGCCAGGAGTTTCACGGGACATACAACAGATAGTAGAGGGATGTGAGCAATGTCTCAAGGAAAGAGCAATTAAGCATCAGCCACTCAAACCAGCGATACTGCCCGAGGGGCCTTGGCAAGAACTTGGGTCAGATTTATTTGAATTCCAACAGAAGATATATCTGTTAATAGTTGACTATTATTCTCGATGGATAGAGGTGTTTCAGCTGAGAGAGATGACATCCAAATCAGTAATAGTGAAGCTGAAAAATGCTTTTGCAAGGTTTGGTATTCCGCTGACTCTAAGAAGTGATAATGGGGGATGTTACACTGGTGAGTTGTTTAGCAACTTTGCAACATCGTATGGATTTAAACACGTCACTAGTAGCCCAAAATATCCAGAGAGTAATGGGTTAGCGGAGAGGTCGGTCCAGGTGGTGAAAAGGATGTGGAAAAAGCCAGAAGACCTCCATCAGTCGATGATGATTTATAGAGCGACACCTCTAGAGAGTGGATTCTCACCGGCAGAATTGTTATTAGGAAGGAGAATAAGAACAACATTACCACATATTAAAGAACGTGCAAAGGTATCCTTTGAGAAAAAAGATAAGGATCTGAAGGACAGACAGAAGAGAAACTTCGATAGGAGGACAAGGGCTAGAGAATTATCAGAACTAAATACAGATGACCATGTCTGGATAAAAACTAGTGACAAAGACGGGATGGGGGGTATAGTAATTGAGGAAACAGAAGAACCAGACTCGTATTTGGTGGAACGAGAAGGAGGAGTAGTTCGACGGAATCGTAAACATTTAACTGTGTTACCTCAGGACCAGGAGGAGTGCACGAATCCTGTGGCGGAACAATTAGAAGGCACTTTCGAGAGAGAGGAGGCAACTGTAGAGATAAGTTTGTTTAGGACTACTAGGGCTGGTAGGATTTCTAAACCAAATCCAAAGTATCAAGACTATGTACAATAGGGATAAATGTGATAGAAATCTTGTTCTGCATATTATGGATATGAATGTAATTGGATAATTGACAGTATATATATAATTTACTCATTAGTGATATATATATATATACGTATGTAGGGGTGCTCATGCTACAGACCATTTTCGATTTTTGTCTACAGAATGGATTTACTGGTCGGAAACTCTATTGTGAAGTATTGGGGAGAGGAGATGGGGGGTAGTGTTAGAGTATTTTGTTTACCTGGAGCCACTTTGGACCGAATACTATTGAAGGCGATGGCTGAACGCCGTGATACCGACAGGTATGTGTATTTACAATCAGGTATCCCTCATATGCAACCAAAGGGACAATTACATAGCTTTCTGCCTGAGAGGATTAACCTCTATAAACAGACCTTAAGAAAAGTGCATCAACAGTTGTCTAATGCAGTAATCCTTCTTATTTATCCACCGTTAAATGCGTCCCAGAACCTTTGTGATCAATACCATGAGGTGAACAAATTGATAAGTGAGTTGAACACCATTAAGACTCCGAACACCATATCAAGAATTTTTCATCGAGACCATCAGCAAAGATGGAGGGTTGAGTGCGCGCGATTGGTCGATGGAATAAATCCGACTAGACAAGAGGTATCTCGTATGGTTAGAAGGCTATGTGATGAAGTGGATGATGGGAAGGTTACACCCAAAGAGAAATCACAGGAGAGATCCAAGGAAAGTGGTAGAAGCCATAAGAGGAAACTCCCTGGGAAATCTGATGGGTGTGTAGTGGACAGCAAAAAGAAGTCTAATGGAGGGGAAACATCTGGAGAGAGTATTATGGTGACCATTGAAGGGCAGAGCTCATCTTCTGAAAAGATTGAGCTGCTCTTGTCTCGAAAGAAAGATAAGTTAGCAGAGCTAGCTAAGGAATTTGCCAGGAGGGAGAAAGAGATAGAGGATGAGTGTGTGGAAGGGATCAGGAAAGTACTAAAGGTACCAAGTGCCAACAAGGAACAGCAGAACAGTACTCCTGGAGAACTTCCAAAAGATAACAGCAAAACACAAGAGGAAAAATTCATGATACTGGATGAATGGGCACCTGGCACAAGGGATATAAGAACAGATGTCCCTAGAAGGGTTTACCTCTGCTAGACAGAGCACTCTTATTTTAACGCAATTGCACACAGCACTTGAGAAAAAAAAAGAGAAAGAGAAAAAAAAAAAAAATAGTTGTAATGTTATTTGTTTATGTTATTGACTAACCTTGGACATCTTGGAGATAAGCAGGTCAGGTCAAGGACATCTGAGAAAGGGCCGGCATTCGAATACTAGAGCACGAAGTAAGAGGTCGCTAGCAGAGAGCATTCCTGTACTACTCACCGGGTTATTATCTTAATAAGGTGAGGACATTACATTGTAGTTATTATTTATTAGTCAACTAACTTATTATTATATTTAACTTTTCAGTGATCATTTGCGACAGCTGTCGCCGGAGTTGTGCTCTGTTCATTATTAAATAACGGCTCCTGTCGCGAGAATGTTCGAGCAATTTTTTCAGTATTTCTATTAGACCTACAGTAGAAATTTTTATATCGTCGTGTAAAACAGAATCTCCTCTATTTTGTGGTTTTTATTTGAGGAAAATCTACCAGTCTAAACGGAAACCGCTCCATGAGAACCGCACCCCGATCCTTGTCGGGCAAGAAATAATTTTTCTTGCTCAGATGGTTTGAAATAATATTTTTTGCAGAGAACCTCCACGGATGAGATTTGTTTTGATAAATGGTTAGATTATATTTATTTAAGCATGCTGGAATTGTTTAGAATTAAAAATGACAGGTAGTATGCCATAAATTAATTATTTGGATGACGACGATATTGTTAACTAGTAATTTTTTATTATTTTTCATTTTTTTTTCAAAGTGTTTATTATTATGGTTCTTTATATCAGAAGATAGCGCTTGAAATTCTCTATTCAGTGGTGTAAAAAGTGAGGTGCTAGCTTGAATAGAAAAAAAAATTAATATTATTCTTTGAAAAAATGTCCGGGATTTTCGCAAAACAAGGCCAACTTTGATTGACATGTTATGGCTAATGCAGTAGCCCATTAATTCTTCAAAAATTACCTACATGCATCAAAATTAAATTTTCTTTCTATCTGTCGCATCAGTTTTTTGTTTTGAGTATTACTTTTGGTGTTTTTTCAAAGCAAAAATGTCAATTTGAAAAAAAGTAGTGTCAAATAAAAAATATTCTTACCTCTTCACAAGCACAAAGTTAGCTTTATTTAAAAATCTACTTATAAAATAGGTATTGATGAGTCTGATGCTCTTCTTTACAACTCTGTAGCACCAACAGCTGAATTTTAAAAAATTTTCAAAGTTCGATGATATTTTTCAAAAGCGCACGAGACTCATAAATCAATCAGGCATAAAGCAGACGAAATTTAAAGAGTTAAGTTATTATCTAATATGTATTATGTTTATTATCCTTATACATTATAATAATAATAATAATAATAATAGTAATAGTAATAGTAATAGTAATAGTAATAGTAATAGTAATAGTAATAGTAATAGTAATAGTAATAGTAATAGTAATAGTAATAGTAATAGTAATAGTAATAGTAATAGTAATAGTAATAGTAATAGTAATAGTAATATTAATAGTAATAGTAATAGTAATAGTAATAGTAATAGTAATAGTAATAGTAATAGTAATAGTAATAGTAATAGTAATAGTAATAGTAATAGTAATAGTAATAGTAATAGTAATAGTAATAGTAATAGTAATAGTAATAGTAATAGTAATAGTAATAGTAATAGTAATAGTAATAGTAATAGTAATAGTAATAGTAATAGTAATAGTAATAGTAATAGTAATAGCAATAGCAATAGCAATAGCAATAGCAATAGCAATAGCAATAGCAATAGCAATAGCAATAACAATAACAATAACAATAACAATAACAATAACAATAACAATAACAATAACAACAACAACAATAATAATAATAATAATAATAATGACAATAACAATAATAATAATAATAACAACAACAATAACAACAATAACAATAATAACAGAACTAATAATAATAATGTGTAATAAATAAATAAAATATGTTTAATAATTAACTTATGAAATAAATTATAAACAATAATAACAATAATATTATTTATTATTATTATTATTGATATTAATAAGTATTCTGACAGAAGAGATCAAGATGTCAGTGAACTTTTTCCTTTGTTGTTGGATTTTTTTATATCTACTTGTTCTTAGAATAAACTAATGATAATTTTCTTGCTGGTGTTGTTGTCATGGCTTGATGATCATTGAAATAATAAATGTTGACTTAAATAATAAATTAATTGAATCATTATTATCAAAATTTCAATCATTTAATTTTTTATGATAATATTATGTATGTATGTTGATGCAGAATAGAGTAAAAGAAATATTGATAAAAATTAAATAAAATAAATATATATATTTATTGAGATGATCATAATATAACGAAATGTTTTCTATGATTAGCTTTGATGTACCTTTAGCATCTAATACTATGATTCCAAGAAAGAGAGCTCTCAAACGACAAGTTAACAAGCAAATTCATAGATAGAGGAGGTTGAAACAGAGCATCGACAAATCCATGTATGGTAAAACATGCTTCAGAGCAAAAGTTTTCGAGTTTTGATCATACATATAGTAATATGTCAGTTCACGTTCCAGAAAATGTGCAGAATCAAGGGCTCAATGTATTAGCATACATTGGAGGCTACATTGTTAGAAAGCTGCAAAAGATTAATTGCAAAGAGCAGAGATTTTGTGCCAACTGTTTGAAAATGGTTGAATGTTCCCCTGACAGCAAAAACTCATCTCTTCAATTTATTGACCTTAAACAGCATGCAAATAGTGTAACCGGCTTAAAACATCCCAGCGAAATCATGGTGCAGCTTCTTGCAGAGGCAGAAGCAATATATCAAAAAGTTGCTTATAACGCATAGCACTTGACCTTTGTTAGAAATTCCATTGTCACAGCCCTCATCAGGGGTTGCCTGACTCTTACCAGGTTTAGCTGTTGCCAATGTTTTCTGGATAAATGTGTTATGCAAATGTTTACCACTATACGCCTTCACCACTCCATCAAACTAATCAATAGAAATATTAGCCAAACTAGAAAGTCTCGATGCCGTAAACTGCTTAAACTGTCAAACTTGTAGCTATTGGTTCTATTGTTTTGCAAACCTCAGTGGTTTTAGCGCGCTTCTAAATAGTTAGAAATGCTGGCTGATGTATTGTGACGGACGGCACCATGTTGATATATTTACTCACTCTATGTTAGCACTCTAGGACTAATAACTTTATGTATATATTTACTTTCTACCTGTTCAATTCTATCTACATGCAATATTATATGTATCCCATGTGCGTGCATTCAGCCGTAGCTGTAAAGCCAGCCTCTATCTTTTATACACAGCTTCTATTTGTCTAGTCTTTATTACCAGGCGCGCCTTACAACATTTCCTTTGTCCCTGTTTGTTTATACATTTTATTATTATGTAACCCCTTTTATAAATAGCCGTGTTAGGCAGCAATAAAGTCAGAGTCAGTTTGCACACTCTCAGAAGTTTCTTTGTTCTCTAACAATAATAACTTCACTGCGCTAAGTACATGCACGTACAACGAATGCTCTATTACTCGAGTAGTAATAAACAAGCAGATCAGCCTGAACCTCTGCTGGCCGAACCTAGCTCCGACTAGTTCGCCTTCAAAGTTCGGTCACTGACTTGCACTCAGCAGAACAGTTCGAACCTCTGCTGGCCGAACCTAGCTCTGCCTAGTTCGCCTTCAAAGTTCGACCTCTGCCTTGCACACTGAAACAAGCTAACGCAACCGACAGCTAGACAGTAAACTAGGATGGTCACACACCATTCCCAAGGATACTAGTCGACCTGTGGGCGGGTTGTATTGCTCAGCAATAGACACAGTTGCCAACTCAGTTCGGGACGTTGTGCAGGTAGGCCGAGCTACCAACTCACACAGTGAAATCCTGCACAGTATGTTATGTGCTTTTCATCACAAGTAGATGCAATTTTTTGTTTTACTTCGTATTATTAGTTGCAAAAATAAGGTGTTGACTTTTATTGTCACTGTTAGCCATTGGCCTATCAATTTTACCACTATTTACTGATTTATCTTTATTAAAACAATAAAGGTTAGTTACCTCATCAAAGTAGTATTTTCATAGTTCGTTGCTCATCTAAATTCACGGTCAAGAGAGATAACTTCTAATTGGATGGCTGTGATTTATCATTAGCTTTGGCATCTTGGTAAATTTCGTTGATACGACTTACGGGCGTGTGATACTGGAACAATTGTTCCACCTCTTAGTTCGACCCTACACAGCTATTCTTTTGAATAAGAAATCAGTGGAAAGTGAGGTAGTTGTGACAACTCCTCACTGTGTACAGCTTACGAGCTTGCAATGCTGCAAATCTTGCTCGACCAGTCTAGCCTGTTGACCCTGAGCTTGCTGGAGCCAGTCGCTACACTGCCTACAATTCACTCACTAAACGTGGGCCGCAGTACAGGTGACAGCTACCACTACACTTCACAAATTCCTGTGCAATATTATTGTCATAATAATAGTTATTATTATTATTACTAATAATTATTATTAATAATAAATAATACATAATGTATAGATTAGATAGTAGTTGTTATCATTATACATATGCATTATTTCATTTTTTCAACTATTATAACCAACAACTACTATTAATTAATTATTATTATTTTATTTTTTTCATTCATGCACATCATCATTATTATTTTATTACTTAAAATAATTCAATTTATTACTTTTAGCGTTATTAACGATATGGTGAGAAAGAAATTTATCCGTAAGTATCACAATAAACCTACATATCCATGGTAGTGTGTTGATTCGTCATTGTTAATGAAATGATGATTCAAGCAATAAATCCGAATGTTCTTGGTAATGGACAGCGCTGTACGCGATAAAAGTTGAGGGCGAGTAGGATTGGGTTTTAATAGTGCCGCAGTAAGAGGAGTGCCGCAGTAAGAGGAGTTCCGCAGTGAATTGTGTTGTAAAATCAGTAGTTGTCTTGTCTAAATCACAACAAGTAAGCACAACCCCTTTTTTACTTTGGTTGGGGTTTTAAGTGGGAGTTTTCTGTACTTTTCTCGGTTGTGGGGGGAAAACTTCTATAAAGCTTGGCAAAGTTGCATCAAGTGAGTTTTTGTGATTTGAACTTAATTTCTATCACTTCTACATCAATGTATGGTCATTTGACCTGCCTTCATATTGAAATTTCCAGCAGCATTATTACGTAGAAGTCCTGTCTGTCATCATGAGCCTTCTTCTCCCAAGCAAACTAGCAAAGGTAAACCCATAAGTTTATTTACATGTTTAACAACTTTGGCAACCGATTATGTTTAATTAATCAACAGAATGAATCCAATGACATACTTACAATTTTGATACGCTGGATACAAGCAGATATATCTCACTTCTTTATTTTAAATCAATAGCTATTCTCAGTAACAGTATGCGAGTGTAATTACTTGGTTGTTTTGAGCAATGAAAGTGATCGCAATACTGTGAAAGTAGTAATATATGAGCAGATCTCCCTACTAAGTGTTTTTTGTGGATTTGACTCCGGGGTTAATGCAATGGGTTACGGCGATGAACAGAGTCGCCGAGTTAATATTGTATGGCATTTAAGTGGCATTTAGGTTTTGATAATTTTTTTACTTAATTTGAACTCATATGGCATCTAGACTTTGAATGTATGGCATTCAAGTTTTGATAATTTTTTTACATAATTGTAACTCATATGGCATCTAAATTTTGAATGTATGGCATTTAAGTTTTGTCAATTTTTTGATAGCTACATATATATATATATTTACGTACATATTCATGTCTACATTGAATAGAAATACAACATTATGTCATTGTATATATTTATTACAAAATGAGTATATATTAAAGTTTATATACTTGAAAAAGCTCTAAGATAACCTCAAACGAAGAAATAGATGAAGTTATACACTCATCTGTTTGAATATATCCTAAAATGTTGGGCTTAAAATCACATAGTAGTTCTTCAGTCCATTGGGCTTTAACTAAACTTTGAGTGAGAGCTTGACCTCACGCCTTTCTTTCAATTTTCTTTAAAAAATCATTTATGTTTACGGTCTTGGACATTTTCAAAACTGTCTTAAAATTGTTTTGAATCGTTAGTCGTAATTCTCTTTCTTGATTGTCAGCATATCTATGTAATGTACATGGTCGGTATTGTATTGGCAACAGTTCTCCATATAATGACGCTAATGTTAGCAAATGCTGTGTTATACAGAATGCTGCAGCTTGTAATGTCAATGGATATTTCGCCTTTTCCTATACGATGATATTTTCTTTAATATACTTGTGATGTAATTATTTTACAACACTGTTTAATCATCCTATGCTTAGTTCTAGTGCTTTCACTGCGCCTGCGCTCGGATTTGGTGGCATTACATTAATTATCCAACACCAACCACAACACAGTTCAAGCAAAAACCTCGGGGTCTGGAGAGTTGTCTTCCTTGTCAATATTGGCGTTTACAAAATAATCACTATTGTTAGATTGGGAAGTACCTTTTGGCAGTTGCTCCCACGAATCACACCCATACAAAGACATTTTCCCACAGCTCAGGAAAGTTTTGGGATATGTGGCATGTTCTCGAAGTAGCTAGTATAGAAGTTATTTGCTTTCAAAAGTTGCAAATTTTCACTTTGACCGCGCAGTCTATACTTTTATCGCCGTGACAAACGCCATAGCATAATTTTAAATTTCATTTCAGGAATACTCTTTTCTGATTGGATGAAACCCTTTGCCGCAGCCATCCAGATTTCCTTTCAGGTAGTCATCGACGATTCACTACGAAATTGGCCCCATGGGTTTTTGGCCTCAGATGATTTGTGGCCTATTCACTTTGTGGCCTTGCTCGAAGTTGGCCTCAGATTGATTTTGGCCTCATACTTTCCGAACCTGTACTTTTTAAGTATCAGTCTACACGTTTTATGCAGTTGAGAAGTGAGATGATGCCAATAGATACAAACGAACAGTACTTACATGATTGAAGTTATCAAACTCAAATGTGGGGCCAGGGGGTTTTTAAACATGCCGAACCCGTTTCCGAAGTCAAAAATTTCAAAAAGTTGAAATTGTAGAAAATGTTGATTTCGGCCCCAACATTTTTCGACTCAAAATGTGTTGAAATTTATCCTCCAGTAGGGTTTCCAACATGCCGAACCCATTTCCGAAGTCAAAAATTTCAAAAAGTTGAAATTGTAGAAAACGATGATTTCGGCCCCAAAATTTTTCGACTCAAAATGTGTTGAAATTTATCCTCCAGTAGGGTTTCCAACATGCCGAACCCATTTCCGAAGTCAAAAATTTAAAATAGTTGAAATTGTAGAAAATGTTGATTTCGGCCCCAAAATTTTTCGACTCAAAATGTGTTGAAATTTATCCTCCAGTAGGGTTTCCAACATGCCGAACCCATTTTCAAAGTCAAAAATTTCAAAAAATTGAAATTGTAGAAAATGTTGATTTCGGAAGTCCCCAAGCATTTTGAGTCGTCTCCGTGCATTGGCCTTCAATTTATATACGTTATCATCGACCACCATTATAATGTATAACCGTTATCCATTTTGCCTTATACGATCGTTGGTAATGCCTACAAAAAGATGCCCATAATGTGCAACCCATTATCGAGGAGAGAAGTACATGTATACACGTTATTTGTGTCCAACCATCATCTGGCTGGGGTGGGTAATGTGCGGCTCTAGAGCCACATGCAACTCTTTGCAAGATCCAGTGCGGCTCTTTTACATATGACGTTTTTCACGCACTGATCAATGGTAGTTTACATTATTTACATAGCATATAGCAACATTTGACCAGCAACTTATAAAAACAACTTCTTGTGCAGAACACACTGTCAGATATTTTAATAACTATGATATAACTTGGAGTTGCCTGCTCTACTAAGGAGCCTAATGAGGTCCTGGCAGATTTTTCTGCGGAGCTATTATTAAAGAACCGGAAGCCCGCTCTCCACCAACAGCACTGTTAAAACGAAAGTCACTTCATTTTTAACAATTACTTAAGAAACATTTTTTTTATTCACGGCGGCTGATAAGTTTGGAGTATATAATACTGATGATGCGCCATCGCCACAAACTGTTCAACAACAACGGCACTGTAAAAGCAAGCCACGGTAATTGTTCAAGGGCTCGATTTCATTAGTTTGCGTTGGCAAACCCAATGAGCTGCGAAATACAACGCTATGGCTCTACACACGAGCATAATACTCAATTAGTTTTTATCATGTGAATAAAACAAAATATTTTCCAAAAAAACTTATTCGGCTATATTGATTCCTTGAACTTCCTCAACAACAAAAATATTGTCAAATCAATTGCTTAAACTGTCTAAAATCTAAATAATAGACAAGCAAGTTGTGATTTCTAATGATTAGTTATACGATTGACTCTGCCACTCTAGGTTGCATCGCTAAAGCGAAACTACTGTGCCTGGACCCCGTTACCAGAAATTTATGGACAATTACAAACTATCTCATAGCTCACATTGAAGTGACAGTGTTGTAATATAGTTTATGGCTCTACCCATTTGCGGTGCGTATATTTTGTATTTCTATATTTAGGCTGTTTTAATAGCATGCAAGAACGTTATTATACTGTGAGAATTAAAAATATAATTTTATCTGAATATCAGACTTTGTCACTCAGTAATGACAAAATTATTCCAAGTTTTTCTCAAGTTTGATTATTCAGTTTGACTTCATAAAAATGGATAAGTATTCTCAAACTAGTTTTTTTGTGTAACCAACCATATCTATGTACATAATTTTGTTTCCATAGCAATAAAATGTCAAATATGCAGAGCTATGTCTATACTTCAGGTACTTAGATGGAACATTCAAGGTAGTTCGCAAACCATTCTCACAGCTGTTTACTGTTAATGCTTTTATAAAGCAAGGAGAAGCCATTAAGCAGGTACCGTTTGTTTTCGTATTGATGTCACAAAGAAGGAAATCTGATTATATTGCTGTAAGTGTTGCTGTATTTATGCTATTAACCGTAGTTATTAATTTCTGCTTCATAACTATATTTTTAAAGTAACAGTCATTATAGATCACACAAACTACTACAAACTATGCTGCATATTAAATCCCTTGGATTGAAGGGTTACCTTTTTTATTTTAAGTAGTTCTTAAAAAGTTGCAGTACGTACAACGTTTTGATTGAAAATAAAAACATTGGTACAATTCAATCAATGAATGGGTATTTCCACTGAAAAGGAATCTTTACACCTTCAACTTATCAAAAGATGACAACTAATATGGCTTAGCACAACATTATTTGTGATCGACGTTGTTGCCACAATTCTCATCTCCTTCCATTAGTTTTCAGATGTTCATTATTTAAAAAATTGAAGATTCTTTTTTACAATTGATTTCTCAACAACAGTTTTACCTAGTGATTCTCCATATTCAACTAGTGTAACCTGGCTGAGAATAAAAGAAAACAGTATAGCAGACAAAAGTACCAGTACTCTTCTATTAGCTCTCGTGAAATTCTACAGTTTTTAACATTCTCCCCAATCTAAATCTGTAGAGAAACAAGTTTGTACCAAACCGTTTCATAAGACTACTTTGCTTTCAACCATGTTTCATGCTTTGAAGGTGCTGAAGAAAGTCTTGTCAATGTTGGATGGTCATCCACAAGCAGAAGTCTGTAATATGGGCTTTGAAGCAGGTGGTATTTGTCTATTCCTTTCATAGTTTGCATAAAAGTATGATAGGTTTAGGGCTTAGAAATGCCTAATGCTCATCACTGGCCATACATACAAAATGTATTCAAGTGTAAATCTAAAAACGTTTATTTCAAAATTGATGTAAAAGCCTCAGAGTAAAAACATTTCTTTGTAAAAAGTCTTTTATAAGCAGTCCTTTTTGTATCTTTGGCAGTGTTTAAATATATAAAATCATATAGCATGGTAAATTTCAGCTTTGTGGTCTGCCATAAAGAAGGTGCTGCCAATGGTGAGATGTAAAGGATGCCATTTCCACCATCGACAACGCATTCTAAAGAAAGTCAGAGAAATTCCTGGTAAACGATTGCAACTTATTACAGTTACTGTAGCCTCACTACTAGCTAGTTATACCTAGGCTGTGTACTTTGATGAAGGGTCATAAAAATGTCTATCATATATATTATTCAATGACTTCATTAGTATTGTGTGTCGGCAACATTGCTGTCACAAATTTTCTTCTGCATAACTTGTTTGGTAATCTATAACAATTTATTGAATAATTATAAAGTCCTAAATTAATGTTTCGTTCCATACTGGACTTATTGAATGATGAACATATAGTTTTTTATCCCTTGTTCTAAAAACACACGTCGCAAATACTCTTCTCAAATGCAGGAAACTATTGTTCTGATGCTACAGAAGTCTTAGAAAATACAATACTGAAAGTTAAAATTTTTTTGTCAAACAACCAAATGTAATATTATGGTGTTTTGATATTTAAAATCACTTAAACCAGTATTTCCATATTTAATTTTTGTAGGTTGGACAGCAAAATACTCCAGAGATGAGCATACACGGGTATTTGTTTACATGTTCATCGGGTGAAGGGATTGTTACAGGATTTCAAGGGCTCTCTGATATGGCCAGTAGTACAGAAGCGTGTGAACTGTTGGCCTACTACAAAAATACCTGGCTAAAGATGTGGCAGCCAGAAGATTTCAGTGTTTATAGGCAGCGGATAAGAACAAACAATGACTTGGAAGGTGTGTATTTGGGTTTAAACATCAATATGTTATGACGTATATCCCATGTATTTCATTTGTACGTGGCATAACTATCATGGTTTTTGAAATGGTATTGTTATACCTGTTACAGGTAAGAGAATGCTTGAAAAGAAAAAAAAAAAAAAAAAAATGCATTTCTTAACGCTAGCACTGCCTGTCCGTTCCATTCCCAGTCTAGGTTACAGTTATGGTTATAGTAAAAACTTTAGAAAATTCTGAAATTGCAATTTTGTTTTTGTTGACTTTGACTCAGTAAATTTAAAACATCCATGAAGATCTGGAAACTTTGTTTTGCTAAGTTTGGGTCTCCTTTACCTTTTGTTTTTTTTTTTATTTGTAATTGATATCATCTTGATAGTCTCATAATTGATGGTGAGCACTAAAAGTATTTTTGGCCCATGATTGCTGAATAGAATGTAATAAAAAATAATCAGATCATCAATAGATTTAATAAGAAACCTCAGGAATTATTAAAAATTAGGTTAACGAAAAAAGCATTGATCAAAGAGCATTTAGTTATAGTATTCGTAGGCAGCAAATTAAACTGAAAACTTTATGTATCATATGGAGCGAGGTATTTTTTTCTTTTCATAGACTGGTTTTATATCCTTAAAATTCATTATGAGTAAATCACAATCCTTGAAAAACTGCTAAATAGTAAAGTTGACTTTACAATAGCTTATAGCAATGATGCTTTTATTTTCTCTTGATTTTTATAAAAATTGGGAGTTATCTTCATTATGATTTACTTAGCTATTTATAGGAATTTATTGAATACTTATGATACTCTAACGTTTGGCCCGTACGTGACATATTGACTAATGATTGCACATAATTCTTTGACCTTTTTGACGAACAGGCTGCAAATATTCTTACTGTTCATAAAATCATTAAATTTTTCAGATATTCTCTGTTGGAATATTGAACCAGATTGAATAATAATAAAGACTGCTACCATCTATCTCAAACTTCATTTGGTTCTGGAAACAGCAAGCAAATCATGGCAGTGCTTTCAATTATATATAGATTGTTGATTTGGTTTAAAATAAAAGATATCATCATAAGTCAGTGAACAAATCAATTATTGATAAATCATTTAAATCAAAGTGAAAACATGTTTTATAATGTCAACACTGAATATTTTGTGATGGGGAAAAAGTTTATACTTTGGCAGTTCTACAAATCTTTATTAGTTCGATATTTTTACCCATAATCGCTGCACGCTAGAATTAACGATGTCATAATTATTTTTAGTGATTTGTCTTCTCAATAGAAAATGACTTTAGTTTAAAACAAGAGCTGTCTTACTTTTAAGAAACAGCTGCACTGCTGGAGCCATTTTCTCTTTGGAAACCGAGCCGCTCCTGGCGTATGCACTCTT
>CALYOO010000487.1:0-7500 GCA_945261195.1 Cryptosula pallasiana
GCAAGACGGGTTATTGAGAACACGTTCGGTGAGTCCGAATTTAACTTTTATGTTTTGATAAAGTACAGTGATCGATGTAAAATATATGCTATTATCTAAATCAAGTTGTGATCCAAGGCAAGGGCCTCTCAACTTCATTAACTATTAACTATATATACTATTTTTATGTAACAGAACGTTTATTAGTTTTTTCTATCAACTTTTCAGGAATACTGTCACATCGCTGGCAGATACTCTTTAAAACGATTGTGGCCGACCAAGACAAAGCTACACATGTAGTCCAAGCCATGTGCGTTCTCCACAACTATCTGAGAACAGTGTATGACGCCAACTACACCCCTCCTGGCTTTGTGGATGCTGCCAATATTGATAGCAGTATAACACCTGGATTCTGGCTTACGCAACGGCAGCCAACGCAGTTAGCACCTGGGAACAGACCTAAACACGGAGTGACTGCCGAATCATCACATAAACATGATAGACTTATGCAATACTTTTCAAGTCTAGAAGGTTCAGTAGAATGGCAGTTAGCCCACATTAATCAGGTGTAGGAGAGATGCAGTGTTTTGTTAATTATAATAATAATAGTATGTTTAAAATGTGTTTGAAATAATTGTTAAAGTCCGAACTCCAAGGGCAATTATCCATATATATCTCACTCATTTCAGTTTTAATTGATGTTTTTAAATATCTTTGATAATTATATTTGAGAAATATATTTTAAAATGCAATATCAAATATAACTCTTATTTGATTGTCTAAAAACTGTGATAATATATTATTCTATTTAAAAGCTATAGTATTTATTTGTCAACTATGCACCAACTCATTCATGTGTATTATAATCCTCATTGTAATGAATGACGCTTTGTAATATGACCCATTAATTATAACAATAATATTGAATAACAACAATAAACAATTATTTGTAGATTTTGCGGTTTTATTTGTTTATTATTCTATTCTAATTATCCATAAACTATTGAGCTACACCACCAAATTATATCACAATCAATTAATCAGATTATCAAAAATACCTAAAGCAAGTTCATTTGTGATGTTTTTATTATTTATCCTGGTAGATCCAAGGGTTTTCTCTTTTTCCCCATAAACGTTCTGGAGAGTAGCAGGTTTTGTGAAAAAATAAAAAATAATAGTTTTCTATGTTATATTAATTTATGCCAAAGATAAAAGTATATTCTTTGTTTACATTTGATATCCAAGTTTCTGTTAACTTGTGTATCCGACAATCTAATTTCCTTTCAATCATGTGTGCCTACACTTTGTACCTACCTAAACATTTGCTGTAAATATCAAAATTTTAAATCCAACTAGTTTTAATGTGTTTCCTTCCTTTTCAGTTCTGCATTCAATAAAGGTTTCGTGCACAGTTACTTACATACATAAATACATACATACATATTGAGTTTGAATTGAGGTTTGCTAATCTCATTGTACAAGCATGCAGGTGGATGGATCATGACTTTACTGCCGCATCATTGCATATACATCACATGAATACATAAGATTAAAAAATAAGATTAAAAAATAAGATTAATGGGAAACATCAAGATTAAGATTAAGATTAACAATTCTTAATTTTGACAGCCCTAGGTGGGAGTGTTCTCACGCTAAAAGTAATAAGCGAGCAGATCTCTAACATGGAGTTTAAGGAGGAGAAGGTTCTCCTGGTTCCAAGTGTATTTAAAGTACGCCCCTGATACCATGTGAGCCTGTGACGTACCTATTTGTGTGCACCAGTTGTTTAGAATGTATGTAATTTTATGGTGTTGAATGTCGATTTGAACGATGGTTTGTATGTTATGTGTATTTGTTGGAAGTTTTGGAGATTCTTCTGGTGCACTGGTTAGGTGAGGTGCATTTTTTGTGTGCACCAGGTGTTTTAATTTTTTGTGTTGGGTGAGGTACCTTTTTGTGTGCAACACGTGTTTTATTTTTTTGCGTTGTATTAGTTGGGCAGGGGTTAATATTGTGGTTTTTTATCTCATTAGAATATGAGGTGGACTGGTTTATAAATGTGTAGGTTTATACTAAGTTTTGGATTGTGATTTTGGCCGTTGGATTATTGTTTGTATAGTTTTTGGTATAGTTTTATAACAAGAAAAGTTAAGCTGTTTTCTTCATGCATAATTGTGTTCATGTATACATATTTATTGAAGGGGTATTGAATAGTTTGGTTATGATATTGAAAGAATGTACAGAAGTATTTATCTCATAAAGATAAAATTATTTGGGTTAAAGATTATGTTTGTATTAACATTGTATAGCTAGCTATGTGCATGCACCTACCTGCTTACGACGTTTTTGTTGTTAAAAAAATGTTTATTCAGTGAATTTTGTTGATATTGCTGCAGTGATTGAGAGCGTTTTTTATCTCGGCTACGTTATTATTTATTATGAGTTTTGGTGTTAAAAGAGTTTCATAACTAAAACTCTTCAGCTATTGTCTTTAGTTTTTGACGATGCTACTATCATTGATTGAGAAAATATATATTCTGTGTTTTTTAAGTTTTTTATTGCATAAGGAAAAAGCTTTTTATGACTGAAACTTGCATCAATTTAGCGCCTACTATACTATTTATTTAAAACAATATTATTATTTTCGGCCATTGTTCATAACAAGCAACAATTAAAGTAGTTGTCAAATGTTTAGGGGTAACTAAGAGATTCAACAAGGAAAACCAACTGGAAAACTTCAGAGTGCCTGCTAAAGGGTCTAGAGCACCTGCTAGTAAAAAATCAGTTCCGTGGAGAGAGAGATCTCATTGATCGCTGGAGCCATGAAGTAACACCAGTACATTCACAGTGAAGACGTTTTGCCAGAACAATTGGGGGCCCACGTCATGAGAAGTATTGGTCGAATGGAGATCGCCACACCCCCATGCTGTATGATGACAGGAAGCACACAGATAGAACTCTCTATTAGCCCAGTTTCCTTCAAGTCCCTCCCTCGTTGAATGAGTACGGGCTTGCAAGTACAACTCCCTCGGATCGACGCCCTGTCATCTACCCAACTTGGCTTGATATTGACAAAGAATATTCCAGTCTCCCGTGCACGGGAAACGCCATTGTTTTGAAAACATTGCTAGTGACAGGACGTGTTTTTCACCCTGCCATAACCGAGCTATTATCTACTGAGAATATGGATAACGTTGAGAAAGCTACTAAGAACCCTAGAGAAGGAGAACTTCAACTAGAGGTACAAGATAATCTACTGATGGAGATCACCCAGGAGAGTGAGCTGCCTCCAGTTGCTACGTCGCTGCCCCCTCGTTGACTTTCACAGCCTTCACTACCTGCACGGCCAGCTGACCCTGCACGAAAGTTTATTGGAGAGAAGTTTGGAGACAAGGATAGGAGGGAAGATGCTCTCCTTGGAGTGGCCAAGCATGATGTTGTGGCGGAGAACTGGATGGGCAAGAATGCTTCTGCTCAAGAGCCTCTAGCTCTTGAGTACTCCCCCCCTTCTCCCAGCAAGCCTGCCAGTCCTGCTGTTCTGACAGCAAATGCAGTGCTTCTTTTTTCCCCCAATCTGTGGTACCCCCACTATTCATGGAGTTGATGACATGCTTTCTCCTGTGTGGGACCCAGTTTCTACTACCCCTGCCAAGTTAGTACCCAGTGCCAGCTCAGTGTTAGTCACTGCTAAGATTACACTAGACACCGGTGCTGCTCCTATAGTGTCCAGAGAATGCAGACAGCGTTCTGGCACTATACGGTCCCTGCGAAAGAAGAGAGTAGCTGCGCTTTTGGCTCTTACCAAGCCTGCTTCGTTTACCCCCTCTTCCGAGCTGGCACCCCTGGCAGCCCCATCACCCTTGGAGATACACACAGTCAACACGAGTGTTCTCGTCCCTATGGAAGGGTTAACGCCCCCAAAGAAGAGTACTCGACCTACAGCAACGGTTACTGCTGCCTCTGCTGTGTCTGAAGAGGAGGAATGTCTTCTCCTTAAGTCTACATCTGTGTGGCAGCTTACTTATGTTGCTGCCCCCCCCTACCCTGAGTATTCTACCGTTGCTGATGATGTCACTGCCCCCCATTCACCCGGCAAGAAGCCACCCATACCTAGGCGCTTGGTTCAGTGGATAGCTCCCTCTACTGAAGCTGCCATCACCTGCCAGCTGAACAGATCTAGAAGGAATGTCTTTCCCTAGTGCCGTTGGCAGTCAAAGAAAATGGAGCAGTTGTTGACGCATGTACACCAGCATTTTGTAAAATACTTCTGTAAATGCCAGTACACCAGTAACAGCTGAGAAACCGTCTACGGGCATCACAAGAAGCATTTGAACCCAGAGAATTCTGACCATTTCCAGAGAGTAGGGTATATCTATGCCGTGGATGGACAGAGTTTCCCAGCCTTCTGCAGGTACCAGAAGTGGCACACTCTCCTTGAGTTTGTTGCCTGTAGGCCCACTCAAACCGGCCGGGTGCCGTCACCAGCCCCTTCTTCCTCTTCCTCTGTTGTGGCTCCTCCACAGCCAGTGTCTTCTTCCACCTTCAGTGGAGTGACTCCTTTAATGGAGATACCCCATACAGGGTACCGGATCCCCTGCAAGAATTCTCGTATTGAGTCAGTGCCCACAGCTATGAGCGAGATGCATGGCTTCCCTTCTTCCCCTGTCTCTGTGACTTGTACGATAAGCTAGGAGTCGGCACCCTCTCCCGTAGTTCCTTCCATCTTGGAAGTGGACCGGCCCTTTCAGTTCCTCAAGAAGAGGACTTAGTATGCCGATGTGGTTGAGCGTGGAGCTGCTGACCTCGAAGCAGAGTTGGCAGATCTTCAAGAGAAGATGTTTGCCAGCAACCTGACGGACCCAGAGCTGTCAAAGGCTAGAGCCGAGCTGATGAAGAGAGAGAGATTACGGGTCTTCGGGACATCGCTTAAATGGTGCGAAGGCCCATGTTCGAGGCGGTTGCCTTCCCTCTTCCCTTTCTTCTCAGTACATACATCCGTGTGAACTTCCTAGCCCGGTAATGCGCTTTCTCTTTCTTCTCAGTTCATACATTTTCACGAACTTCCTAGCCCGGTATTGTCCTTCCCCTCTCAGTCCCTCTGCCAGCTGGTAAATAGTGGTTTGTTTTAAATACACACAGTTTGTGTTCCCAGTCGTACAACCAGTATGCACCCCTATGCCGTTCTCAGCGCACATGGTCGTGCATTACACCATCTCTCTTGGACTGCAGGGTTCTGCACGTTGACGGTCTTCGAACTCTTCCGTGTGCCTATGGTATATGCCTCTGTTTCTACTCTCCATATCTTGCTCTGTAAATACTCTCCTTATTTTATCAACTTCTCGGCACTTCAGCCACCCGCACTTACTCCCAGAAGAATTAACTGTTCGTCCTGATGCACAACAGTTGAAGCGGCCTATGTAATAGACTTTGGTGAGGAAGTGCAATCAACTAGATGTACCAGGAGTTATCCTACCTTACCAGCCGATGAGATGTACCTTCTGCCTAGCAACAAAATGTATCCTGCATAACCACCGATATCAGAGCCGACGAAGCCGAGCGATGAAGGACCTTAACTAGGAGTTGACCTATTTATTTAGTATCGATGTGAGTTACTTTAAAGGGACTGCTTATCTTGTGTATGTCTATGAACCAACGCTGTAGTAAATTAATTGTGTGCACTTATGTTATGACAGTTATTGTGTTTGAACTAACCAATCATATTTGAATGTATTTCTTTACTTCAACTGCAATCATTTACATTATATTTCTATAAACACTAGGGCAAATTGCCCATAGCCTTCAGAGCTCTGGAGTAGTCGTGTAAGAGTTGAACTGTGTAACGTGGTGTAACGTTGTGTTCCTATCAATCATCTACAGGAGTGTATTGTACCTCGTTTTTTCAAACGTACCAGGGTTGTTATTAGCGCTTCGAAACATCTCTCACCACTATGGTAAGTTTTGTCTCGTACTCGAGAATAAATTTGTTATTGTAAACTATAACTCTCTCCTTTGCCGTAAAACTTGTGAAGTAGAATAAAGCTTGTGAATCACAATCTCGTTGATAGTTACTGAATGCTTAGATACTGTGCAAGTCTACTCAACTCGATTGCCAAAAAAGATAACCAAACTTAAGCTGAAGTAGGAAGATTGTCAATTGTTGCTGAAATTACGCACGTGGCTGATTCAGCTAAATTGATTGACAGAGGATCTCATTATAATGTGTAACAGATTCCCACATTGTTAGTGTAATTATCTCATGTTGTGAGGGATCGACTAAGTAATTGTTTAAGTACCGATTGTTGGCAGAGCTGTACTGCATTCAGTAGACGCCACAACACAGAGTCAGATTGGTGCCTTAGGCTACAGGCACGCCACCACTTACCAAAAGCCATCAGTAGGTTACCCCATCTATAGTAAACAGTTGTCCCGTGAAGGTCGTTCACAAATAGTGCACTTAAATCTTTTGCATTATTAACTAAAATGATTTCAAAACAAAAAAGTAGAACCAATATTTCTATGCAACAATAATAAGGGTATTAATTGTTAACAATAGTAACATAAGTAATAATAACATTGTTGGGGACGCCATTGGCAGTAAATCCGACCACCCTGACAATCCATGTAACACGTTGCAATTACAAACACTATTTAGAATATTTTATCATGTCTATTATACCGTTCTAACATTTCTAAGGTTATTTAAATACTTATTTATTATAACTTTTCATCAAAGTGTAAATAAAATTTTGGTTTTCCGCAGTAAGGCGTGGCTTATACTTTTTTTGTTTCCTTGTTTTATTTAAATGAATGTAATGTACAACTAAATCAGAGTTAACCTGATTCTCAGAAGCTTCAGATGACTCTCACCCTACACAGACACAGAAGACTAGCACAGGCAGAAGATAGCACAAGTAACAACAACTTGGTTAGTCAACTAGCAGTGCGAGCATCGAGCTAGTAGAAAATGCGCAGTCGAACTGGACCTCACTGTGTGCGACCGATTCGGCGTACAATACTAAACCCCTGTACTCCACTGACATTCTGGCTACGCACATTTCGCCCTTCAGCCGGAAAATCAGTGGAAAGTGTAACAGTCAACTTGACTCCTCACTGTGTATCGCAACGGCATACAACGCTGCAAACTTTGATCAATTGGCATCAAACTGTCAACCCTGTTGAACATAGAATGGAAGCAAAGCACCAACGATAACTGCATTAAGTAGTCACAGTACTACTGAAGGCTGTATAGGTGGCAGCTGCTACAAAGGCGACATAATTTCCTGTACAATAATAATAATAATCAATAACATTTGTTTGATTACTTATTAATAAAATAAGTGTCTTTGATTATTAATATTATTATTATTGTTATTGTTATTGTTATTGTTATTGTTATTGTTATTGTTATTGTTATTGTTATTGTTATTTTTATTGTTATTGTTATTGTTATTGTTATTGTTATTGTCGCTGTCGCTGTCGCTGTCGCTGTCGCTGTCGCTACCGCTGTCGCTGTCGCTGTCG
>CALYOO010000487.1:12500-28514 GCA_945261195.1 Cryptosula pallasiana
AAGTAATAAGCTTGATTTGAGTGTAAATACTGTCTATATTTCACAAAGAAAAGTATACAGTGAGTTTCCTCAGAACACTGATTATCCAGAGCTCTGTAGCACAATTTATACAGAGGAGGCGGTGCTTGATAAAAATAGCCTCGTTATAAAATAAGTAAAATGAGTGAAAGTGTACTAATAATATTGAGACTATAAACAGTAGCACATGGTAAATAAATGTAATAAGTGGAGTTGTGGCGTTCGAAGTTCTGCCGGCACAATATTTATTTTCATTGTCCATTATCATCTAACATATTATTTTTTACCAACCACCATATCAGTGTTTTTTGATCATTTGTTTGTTATTAATTAATAAATGATGATGATTATGACTGAACTGTTAATGATTGATTCAAAGATTCTTATTATTCATGTTTTTTATTAGCGTCATCATCATTATTTAATTAGCTATTAATTATTAATATATATATATATATATTATATTTATGTTAATTGTGATATCAACATATAATTGTATTAAATGGTTAATAAACTGTTATGAATTAATAGTAAGCGATAAATTATTGTTTTTATTACAATTACTATATTGTCGATCAAGAAATAATAAAACGTTTTTAGTATCAAACCATAATAAACCACAATTTACACTTTTTATCCCCAGTGACTTCAGACCAGATCATCCCGGAGTTTTCATCACCCTAATTGTAAAATATTGTTTTAAGTAAAGAGATTTCAAGTAAATTGTGTTTCATGTAAGCTAATTTTTTCATAACCAGCTGAAACATCCAATTTATTTATTTGAAAAATTGATTGAGACCAACAATGAATTGTAAAAAATATATTAGTCCATGTTAAATATAATTATGTCGCACATGTACATTGTCAAAGAAGTCGCTAGTGGAAAAATAGTTAAATTTGTCTACTGTCATGGCGTAGATGCATCACCTACTAGATATTTAAAACAAAATTAGGTTTTGAATAGTTAGAATGAAATTCATGAGATAAACATCTTATCATTGTTCATGTTGTAATTAATTTGTTGGTGGTTTATATTATTTACCATAAAGTGGTGTTGTTATGATCATTTTGAGGATGACGCAATGGAGAAGGTACAGGAAGATGGAAAACTGAGACTTGAACTCAATTCACTGCCGACGTCATTTGCTCACATTGAAAGTACCATGGAAACCCGTAAGTTCTGCTGAGGCTTTTGCTGAAGTTTCTGCAAGTATTCCTTGCGCTCATCAGTTTTCTATACTCAATGCTGATAACAGGTAACGCATCAAAAACCGACATACATTTCAATTTTGATGAAACATTTATGAGCGTAGTTGGTATACATTGAATGTTTGCATCTGTAGAGCCTGAATCAAAAGAGCTTATGGCTGAAGAAGTTTCACAGCGCTGAACTTTTTGAGTCTAGTCTCAAAGTTTGATCTGGAAGCTGACGTGACGGTATTGTTTTCTAGAGCTTCATAGATTGGATAGTTTAAGATGTATTTGTTTACCATTTGTCTTGGTTAACATTTTTGATCAATTTGTTCACATTTGTATTAACAGGTATTCAGGTGAAAGATTTTGACACTAGCGATGCTCTTGCCACTTGGGTTATATATGATGTTCTCCACATCTGCCATGCTGCTGAGTTGATATCTCCATAGTTGGAGCCGGTGATCAAGAAGCTTAGTCGTCCTAGTCGGATTGCGATTGATCCATGTCATGAAGGCTCAGCTTGTCTCGAGATTCATTTTCCTCACTGTATTAAAACTAATATAGAAACAAATATTGTAGCCAATTATGTCGTGTTTGACTGCAGTTTCCTGCTCACTTGATTCCATTATAATACTGATTGAATTTTCATTATTTATTTGTTTTGGTTCTTTGAAACCTGTGGTGTATAATATTGTTGCCTAGATACCACACTGGGAAATCCCAACCTTCATGGTCATGGCTTGCTTTTGTATATTGTCATTTTATTGTATTTTCTTTTACTACATAATATTGTGGTAAAATGAATTCAAGTGGAGATTAATGATTTGAAAGAGTGGTTGAGCTCCTGATTCAAGAGTTCCACTCTCCATTAACTATTTGTGTGTAAGCACACCTGATTATGTTGCATCCACAACATCAAAGATTCTCTAACATAATTGCAAAGTGTCCAAACCAGGCAATTCTTTCCATCACCCAGCTGACTTGGTAATAAATGTTATGGCGACATTTGGATTAAAAATGGCACCTTGCAACGAGGGGACACAACTCTCCCCATACACAGCTCTGCACAAACCGAATTTTTCATAGCAGTTTTTTTTCATCAATTTTTATTCATTTTAAAACCTAGCAGTGATAATGATGTCCACAATGTTGTATCAAAGGAAGTCAATTGAAACAAAGATATGTAGACTATAAATAATGAGCTGCGAACAAGGATTAATCATTCAGACTCCTTGCTCAGGACATGCTCACAGCAGTTTAAATTTTTTTCATGTTTTATTTATTATTAATTAATTGTAATTACATAATTCATATTCGATAATGTTTAGTTATCTTTTTTATTTGTGTGATCACAACACCAAAGTTTTACAAAACAGTTTGTTAAATAAAAAGAATCATACTACGTGTGTGGTCAATGGTGTATGTATGAAAAATATTTTTTTGACAAAATGAAGTCACTGGCATACTTCAATGAAATGTTTGGTAGCATGAGCTTGTTTTAATTATTATTTCACTCGTATTATATATAGTACCATACCTTTCTTTGTATTAGTTAGTATTATGAACTAAACTAATGCAAGGAAAGACTATTTATTAACTTTAAAATCTTCTTCCTGAGATGACATGGCAATAGTAGCATTTTTAGATGGGGAGTTGTTTACCCTTGGTGAAAATATACGAAAAATCTGTATTTCCACTCACGCCATTTACGCTCACGCCACTCACGCTCACGCAAAGTATTACTACCGGTAATATGAGTCAAATTTGTGGAATGTTCACAGCATAAACTAGTAAGTAGATGAATAATAACAAAATCAACAGTATGTATTAATTATAGATGATTAATAATAAATATAATGATAGCTATAAGAAGTGATAAATAGTTAATAATAATAATAAATAAATTATTTCCAAATAATAAAAAGCAATTTTTTTTGGCAAGTACAAAAATAAAAATAATTTAGTTTGCACATTTATGAAACAGAGCTATGATTCAGTTTCCCGAGCAAATATTAAATAATTTATAACTTACCTGTTGTTAAACTTGCAGAGGATTATTATTATATGTATGTAAAAACTTTAGTTGGAAAATACGCAAAAACTGATTTACTGCCAAATCGCCAGTTTAATGCCTTTTTCTCGAAAGAGCAACCCGACCGAATTCGAATTCATCAACACGAACGATTCCCATGATTCTAATCAATGCTCAACCCGAACGAATTCGGTTTGAGGAACCGCACTGAGCCAACACGAATGAATCCGAACCAACTCGTACGAGTCAGAATTCCCATGACCCGAATGGACGATTTATGAGTTCAACCCGAACGAATTCGCAGCATGGGAACATAGTGAATGTAAGTCCTAAATGTAAATGTATACAAAAAGATAATGGTTAATGTTTTCAGGAAAACGATCTGTCTACATATGAAACTTGAATGTTTATTTTGTTTTTAGATATAAATAACATCATGCTAATAGGTCACTGCATAAAGCTTGTGACTAAAGCACTGAAAAGAAACAGTACGATTTTGTGCATAGTTTTGGTAAGAAATTTAAAACAGGAGACGTACACAAACCTGGTAGAGTGTTATCCAGACATTTATTTGCTCATTTGTACACTTTTTTATTTTTTGTGTGGAAAATCAGACACTACTCTAAGAGGTATCCAACGACGTACTCTAATTGTATTTTTAAATTAGAAACAATTTCTCGTTGTCGACCTTTCTAGTTAAAAGTATTTTATTTGGTTTATTAATAAAAATCATTTTATGTTCGTCGAAAATGTAACTTTTTCAAAAGATTTTTGATTAGTTCACCTCTGCCCAATAAAAAGATGTTTTCCAAAAATTTTTTTTTAGATTTTTAATAAGAACAAAAGTGGTTGACAATAGCTAAAAAGCCAGACGTTGGAGATCTAAAAACTTTACCTAATAACCAGTACAAAAAACAAATGGAAAATTTAGATCAATTAAAAACACTTCTATCTTCAAAATCTGAAGAAGATGAATCAAAATCCAATACCGATAGTCGGTGTGGAAAAAAAATTGTCGTTTCAAAATCCAATACCAATAGTCAACATAGTCAAGGTAGAAAAAATAGATTTAGCCTCAGTCAAAGTAATTTTAGATGTACAAGCAGGAATTGAAAAAAAATTTTAATAACTCTATTAAATCGAAAGTATTTAATATTAGAAAAAAAGGTTAGAGAAAATCCAAAGTTTATTCAGGAAAATCTTTTTATTTTAACTGCTCTGTTAGGATATTTTTAAAATATTTATTTTTCTATATTCATCATTGTCATCATTGTCATCATTGTTCTGGAATAGGCTTTATATGTATCAGTAGTAATATATGAGCAGATCTCCCTACCAAGTGTTTTTTGTGGATCAGATCTCGGGGTTGAGGCAATGGGTTACGGCGTTGAATGAATTCGCCGAGTTTATATTGTATTTCATTTGAGAGGCATTTGAGTGGCATTTGAGTGGCATTTGGGTGGCATTTAAGTGGCATTTGAGTTTTGATTATTTTTTTACTTAATTTGAACTAATATGGCATATAGATTTTGAATGTATGGCATTTAAGTTTTGATAATTTTTTTACATAACTCGAACTCATATGACATTTTGAGAGAGAGGAGACATAACTACATTAAATCAATATATGATTATATACATTTATTACATAATAAGTGGGAAAATATCCCTGTATAATATAGCTAGAGTTAGTAAATACTAAATAATACAAAGCACTACAACTTGTAATGACAATCAATGCATAGTCTTTTTTCTTTACAATGACGTCATTGATGTACTGATGTTATATCTTAGGAAGGAAGACTTCTGTTCTATGTACTTTTGATTCCATAATGAACTAAAATAAAAAGTTATGTATTAGTATAGGATGATTAAACAAAAATGTAAAATAATTACATGAATTTGAATTATAGTTCTTTTTACATTGGTTAGTTAACATTATATAGTAAAGGGAAGTAACTCACCAAGTTATATTGTTCAGTTTATTTTTTCTTGAGCATAATTTTCATCAAGTGTTTTTGATTCTCTCTCTTCTATCTAAAGCAAAGAAAAATATTTGCTTTATAAATAAACTTTATCTAAATGGAATTATTACTTATTTCAGTTAGTTTACATTAAATAAAAAAACACTCACCGAGTTGTATTGTCTGACTTGCTCTTCTTGAGTATAGTTTTCACTAGGGGGTGTTGGTTCTCTCAAAGACGTAGAAGATGTTTTTCCCACTCCCATTGAAAGCACTAAGACCTTGTTCTCAACAACCTCATCTGTATTAAAGTACTTCATCTGGTTGGAATCATCAAGTTTGTTGGATAGGTTTTGAGCTGTTTCTATCGCTTGTAATGCTGTGAATGTGATTATATCATGTCGATGATAACCAAATCTACTAACTTCACGATTTTTTACAAGTATGACTCCTGTTCCAATCCGTTTGACCTCGCTAGCATGTTTTTCAGGTATATATAGAACTCCCATCATCAAACCATCGTATTGCAAACATCTGTAGTTTACCAGTAGTGCATCCATCACCACTTCTCCATTAGGTAATGTTAACTGAGTTGATATTTGAGGAGATTCAAAACTGATTACACTTCCAACAGCGAATTGAGAGAGTGTTGCGATACGAACCATACTGATCAACTGGCTAGGTGTTTTTTTTTATTGATCTACTTAGTTGTTTAGCTTCCTCAAGGGAAATATTGGATGGGAAGTTGATAGGGTGAAAGATTGGATGCTTGTCTGAATCGAATCCCATAAAAACTACCAGTTTTGGAACATCCGGTTGTGTTGGAGCTAATTTGTTGTAACCCTCATTTCTCACCATGGACCTCACTTGTCGTCTGTTGCCAAATGTTTCGACATTGTAGCGGATAATACATAAGTTTTTATACACATCCTCAGCTGGTCTTTCGATGGAGATTATCTCGAGAAGCGATGGTGTTTGATTTAAGTGAAGTGGTTGAAACCTAGCAATCATTACTCTTTCATTGGTATCGCAAGAATTGAGCAAACTAGTAGCATTTTTCGACAAGCAGGAAAGATGAGAAATAGATGGTGCTTTCAAAGTCCAAGCATAGTCAATCGTTTTATTTCTATCCGAATCCCATGGCTTTGGTCGAACTGGTTTCAGTTTCCTCCTTATTATATGTGAATCAGGCGGGATATTTTCTTTATCATCAGAGTATGGTTTGAATGTTGAGAGAAATGATGTATTGCGGTCTTCATTCATATTCAGAGTGCTCAGTGAGAAGTTGAACTGAAAAGAGAGTAAAAATTATGTAACAGATGGTTAGAATTTGAAAAAGTATTTGAGAAGAATAAACTAACTAGATATTTATAAAATAAACACATAATCAAAACCTAAATAATTTTTCTGATGCATTATGGTGAAACTATTTGATCTTTTATTAATAAGAACAAATAATAAAACATGAAATTAACTTTCTGAAGCAATATAGGAAATCTAGTTGAACTTTTCTCTCAATATATGTTTAAGAATCATTTAGTGATTCTCACCTTATTGACTGAAAGTCTTTCTATAGTTTCAAGTAAATGTAGTAGTGGTGTGTAGATGTTGCTTCTTCGCTAGCTATTGTAGAACTGGATGCTTTCTGTGTGAAAACACTGGTTCTTAAATAGCTAAAGCTGCACTTAATAACCCTATGAAAACCATCTCGTGACACCTTCTTTATAAAATATCTATGATTCAGCAGTTTTTCACGCGATATTCCCCCGCGAAAGCATTGGTTTTTATTCGCGTGAAAATTATTTTTTTACTCCCGCGAAAGCAACGGTTTTTTATCCCCATGGAAATAATTTTTTTATTCCCGCAAAAGCATTGGTTTCTATTCGCGTGAAAATAAAATGTTTATTCCCGCGGAAGCAACGGTTTCCATTCGCGTGAAAATAAATTATTTATTCCCGCGAAAGCATTGGTTTGTATCCGCGTGAAAACAAAATTTGTATTCCGCGAAAGCAAACGGTTTCCATTCGCGTGAAAATAAATTATTTATTCCCGCGAAAACATTGGTTTTTATTTGCGTGAAAATAAAGTATTTATTCCTGCGACAGCAACGGTTTCCATTCGCGTGAAAATAAATTATTTATTCCCGCGAAAGCATTGGTTTGTATTCGCGTCAAAATAAAATTTTATTCCCGCGAAAGCATTGGTTTTCCTTCGCGTGAAAAAATGCTGATTCATAGATATAATATAATAAAGGTTGGTTCGTGATGGTATTCATAGGTTTAATCAGTGCAACTTTAGCTATATAAGAAGCACTGTTTTCATACAGAAAGCATTAACTTCATCGTTAGTAATTGAAGGAACAAGATCTACTACATCATCATCTACTACAGTACTCTTCTTCATCATCTGAATTACATAGGAAACAGCTGAGGTTCAAACAACTATGTGTATAATTCATCTAATTCAAAGAAAAACAAGCCATAATTTGTGATGTAAGGTATTTACATTTTGTTTTAATTGTAATCAATTTAAACGTGAAGACATTTTCTGAAAAAAAAACATGATTATTTGCTATTCAAGTCCTCAGAAATATCGTATGTAAGTTTTATTTATGATTTATTATTATTATTTCAGGACTTCAAAATGAAAAAAAGTACTCCTTCTTCATCCAAATTTTATATGAAGCATATATTACATATAACTATGAATATCATTCATCTAATTCAAAGAAAGACAAGTCTTCATTTCTGATGTAAGTATTCACATTCTATTACAATAGTAACCAATTCAAGTACAGATGTAAATTGAAAATACGTGAAAACCCTAGTTTTTTTTATTTTTTGCTACAAAGCATTATCATTTTTTTTTAAAATAACAACAAACTAGGTCAGAGGGAAAGAACTTTCCAACAAAACTTCAACTTGAGTAATAACTGAAGCTATTATGTTGTATATAAATAATGTGTCGAGTATTAACAACAGATATGTAACAAACACTATTTATAACGAAAAAAAAAGAGAGGAAAAAAAAATCGGAATTGCTTTGAAAATACTAAAGACTCCATTGGATGGATAGATAATAATTTACTCGTTACTTCCTCGTTGTTTTTACAGCAAACTTTTTCTGATACCACTACAATAACTTATGTCGTCGCAGCTTATCCGGATAATCACTGTAGTCCTTTTGTCATTAAAATTACAAAAAACTATTGCGGAAACTTTCCCAACGGACTTTTTCAAGTTCATTTACAATGAACTCTCTTTTTATGAAAGAGAGACTTTAATGCTTGATGAAATTTGACGAAGAAAATCATTTCTTACAAACTGGAGATGAGTAGGTAGACATTGTGGTGAAAACATGGCTGGAGCTGGTTTCTATAACCTTGAAAAAGACAACCCTGCTCGATGTGTTTTTTGCTAAGGGGTATTACTAAACGGGAAGGATGGAGATGAACATGCGATGAAAGAACGTGCTAAAAGTTTTCTGTTTTGTCGATTTGTTAGAGGATTTAACACTCACAATCGTGTGTATAGACCTAGGAAACTACTTGCAGATGAAATGAAAAACATCTCAATTGTCAAAAGTTATACCATGGAAGAATAAAAAACTAGAAGAGGAGATTTAACTGCAGAAATATTGCCTCTATGTATATCAATTGATCGTGCTGGTACACCTCGGTTCGCTACTGAAACATCTAGAGAAGACAGTTTCAAACAATGGAAGGGTAAAGTTTCCATGAAACTCCCTTTCCAATGCAGGTTTTTTCTATACTAAGTTCGGAGATAGTGTAAAATGCTTCTTTTGCTCGGGTGAACTTAAAGAATGGAAAGAGAGTGATCTACCGTGGGAGGAACACTGTCGATGGTTTCCAGACTGTTATTTTTTACTCGGGAGTAAAGGCGAAGACTATGTTGAGGATGTTTACGCACGAACGGAAAAAGGTAAAAGGTGTGAGCGACGGGTTGAAAAATATCGAGAAAAAGTGAAACGAATAACACAAAACAATGACACCGAAGAAATGAAACTTATCCGCAAAAAATTAGGATACAGTCAAAACGATATCGAACAAGTTTTAGCGTTAAATGGAAAACCTTTTGAGCGAATAGGTTTTATGATTGAAGCCCTTACAAACTTTGGAAAATGATTTTACATCTGTTGAGAATTCGCCAACACTGTTAAAAAATGATGCTAAATCAATTGAATTGTTAAAAATAGATAAAGATCAGATGAAGCAAAGCAAACTCGCTCAATGTGTGTCTGAGTCACATGAAAAAAAAGTATTCGCAAATCATATCTCTCTTCCATCCGGTCATCTCATTTACTGTAGTGAGTGTAAGGAAAAAGTACTTACTGAATGCTCATCAGAAGTAAAACCTTGCCCCAATGATGGTTGTCAGGTTGAAATTAAAGCATTTATGAAGATCTACATGAGCTACCATAACAATTAACCTCAAAAAAAAGAAAAAAGTAATGAATGATTAAACAGGATTCCAATTGAAAACGAATCATTCTCGTTTTGTAATTCAACGGAATAACAACAAATATGTTACGTGTTGAAGACTTTGCTCACCAAAAAGCTTCCGATGCTATATGACCTAAGACTTTTTTGGCTGAGGTTTCTGATGAAATGTTGAGGATTTATTTTACGGAAGAATGTGTATACTGTGTACTAGGAGGAAGTTTTTACAAGCAAGCAACCAATGTATTACTACTAAACTGTTACTGTTCACACGTTGATGACCAATGTATCACTTGTAAAAGATATGCTGAAATGGTTGAAGGTGCTACACCTACCAAAAAAGAATTGGGTGATGCTATCGACTGGAATTGATAGAAGACAAGTTTTGAAAAACGCTAAAATGGTTTTTTGGTGCATGATGAATGGATTAATGATTTTTTGGACCTTTCCTCCGATCATTTGAAGTCTCCTTTTATGTTAACAAATTTGAGAGCACGATTAAATCCCTACCTATTACCTGCTAGTCAGAGCAAACTGGCTTATGGACGTATAAAGGATAAATTGCTTGCGATAGCGGAAGGATATCCATATGCTCATACTCCTGATGAAAAAGAAAGCTCAGTCAACCCGATAATAACTATTGATTCGACAAATATATCTGAGGACTCATAAAAGAAACTGCTACAAAAAATGTTGCTTCATTTATCTCTGAACTACAGAAGAAACATGAGTGGAAAAACTCAAGGATTCAAGTCAATTGCTACATTGCGTGATTTTGTTCCTAAGTTCATAAGGACTCTTTTTGAACACATCCCTTTAGAGCGTTGGAATCCTCTTTTTGTTCAACTCATCACCGAAGAAGTATTTTATTTTGTGTTAGGATTCAATCTAGTTTGTAAATCAATACAAAGCATGCTTTTGAGCTGTAATTTTATTTCAAGAGCAAATCCTCTCGAGTGCTTGAACTGTTGTACGAGCTTCGATCCAAAAGTATGGCTGTCCGCAAGACAAGTGATAGATTTTAAAGATCTCAAAGAAGCTATCGAACTGATTTATATAAAGCAATGTTTGAAAGATGCTGAACTAGGTGATTCGATAGATATTTCGATTTTAAGAGGTTTGACTTCATTTCGCTGGACAGGAACACAGGTTTCTTTGTCTCAATCTCGATTGGAACCATACTTACATTTTGATAACCACTTTGATGGGATTGTGTCACATCTTCAAAATCAGCTGAGAGAGCTGAATAAACCCACTAGCCACTTACCTATAAATAGAAAGAACATCAAGAAAGAAAGTATTCAACTTCCAACACTGAAAGCAAAACCATTTTAAAAAATGAGCTGCGTATTTATCTTGCTACTGACACTAACATTTTCCAATGTTAGTGGAGTATTCTATACCGACAAAATTGATGAATGTATAGCCGGAGCTATGGATAAGAACGATATCTTGGTTTTTTCACCTTTCGAAAAGACTATACGATATAAAGATGAAAATGGAAAAAACTGTGTGCGACTCTACCCTCCTGACTTATTATATTGCGGTTTTTTCATCCCTTGAGGGGCTTCTTGGATCTGCAAGAGCACAACTTCTACAGATGCTGTGTCTTGTAATACTCCAACAAAATACACTCTGAATCAGGAGGAATGTGTAATAGGAGTTAAAAATGATACAAAAGGACTTACTCAAAATACAAAATTATTTTGGAATGGGGGAATTATGTGCATTTGAATACAACACCTCACGTTTGTTCTGCCCAATAACAGAAGAGTTTGAGATATTCAAATTTGCATGCGTGCGATGAAATCGTTCGATCAACAAGGAACCAAAACCGACTAACATCACTAACATCAAAGATTCATCACTTTCGAGTTTTGACAGTTTCAAAACTAGTAGAGTGTTTTATAGCAACAAAATTGATAAATGTCTAGCTGGAGCTATGGAAAAAACGATGTCTTGGCTTTTTCACCTTTCGAAAGGACTATACGATATAAAGATGAAAATGGGGAAAACTCTGTGAGACTCTACCCTTCCGACTATATATATTGCGGTTTTTTCATCCCTCGAAATGTCGAAATGCTTCTTGGATCTGTAAGAGTAAAATTTCTACAGATACCGTGTCTTGTAAAACTCCAAAATACACTTTGGATCAAGAGGAATGTAAAATAGGTATTAAAAATAATACGGAAGGACTTACTCAAAATACAAAAATGTTTCGAAATGGGGAATTATGTGCATTTCAATACACCACCTCACATGTGATCTGTCCACTAAGAAAAGAGTTTGAGACATTCAAATTCGCATGCTTGCAATGCAATCATTCGATCAACGAGGAAACAATTCCAGCTAACATCACTATCACCAATGACATCGAAGGTTGTAAATGAGGAATCAAATCCAGCTAACATCACTAACATCAATGATATCAAAGGGTGTAAATGAGGAATCAAATCCAGCTAACATCACTTACATCAATGACATCAAAGGTGTGAATTCATCATTTTCGAGTTTCGACAGTTTCAATATCGGCGAAGCATTTTATGTCGGCGAAATCGATGAATGTATAGATAGAGTTATGGAAAAAAATGATGTCTTTTTTTTCACCTTTTGAAAGGATTATTCGATATAAAGATGAAAATGGAACAAACTGTGTGAGACTCTATCCTTTCAACTATTTACATTGCAGTTTTATTATCCCTCAAAACGCTTCTTGGATCTGCAAAAGCAAAACTTCTACAGATACCCTGACCTGTAATACGCCAAAAAAATACACTTTGAATCAGGAGGAATGTACATTAGGGGTTAAAAATAATACGGAAGGACTTACTCAAAATACAAAACTATTTTGGAATGGGAATTATGTGTATTTGAATTCAACACTTCACGTTTGATCTGTCCACTAACAGAAGAGTTTGAGACAACCAACTTTGCATGCGTGGAATGCAATCATTTGACCAACGAGAAGCCGAAAATAGCTACTATCATCACTAACATCAACGGTATTGAAGGTGTAAATTTGTCATTTTCGAGTTTTGAAAGTTTGAAGTCTATTCAAAACAAGATTATTATCAGTATCACATGTCAAGGAGATAACAAAGACAAATGCAATCATAAGGTTATATATATAGAGCTTTAGTTGAAGCATATAAACTAAAGTCCACCGAAATGCAAGACAGTTAACTCTAGATGATGAAAGCATAAACTAGGTTAAAAGTCTCTCTATCTCTCTCTGAATAAAAATGAAATACCACCGAATCTATCTTCTATTATTCCCATCCTAAGCAGTTATTGTCTTGCAACAGAGATTCAACCATCACTTTATCTCATACGATTTCCGGATGTTATTGGGGAATTCTTAAATATGGAAGCGGTTGATTCAGTAACTCTTATTTTAAGAAAAAAACTTAAAATATCGTATGCATATACTCATATGTTTCATGGAGCCTGCTCACCTACGTAGAAGCTGTGGACACTTATGATATGTGGCCTCAACACTGCTTGTTTGCAAAACCGCTGAAGCTTTAAATTACATCCGTTTATGCAATGAGGGATTACCAACTACGATTCGAAGAACAACTTCAACAACAACCACTGCAACTCCACATACAACGACAACAATCACCACAACTCCGCAGACAACGGCGACTACAACAAAAACTACAAACAGGTCAGTAGTTCCAGATTTATCACCATCAATTCCATCTCTTCCACAAGCTATGGGTTCAGTCGATTTAATTTTGGAACACCCAAGCCCTACAAACTCTACGATATACAATTATGAAGAAATCAAAACTACTACTGATTGCGTGTGTGGTAGATACATCATATGCAAAAACAATTCAGTAGCAATTACAAATTCAACACCACCAATTTATAGAGTTTTTAGTTATAATGATTTGGAGGATTTTCAAGACTTTCTCTGTCTGTATCGGAAGATAGTAAACTTAAAACTTGAAGAAAATCTTCTCATCATCATTGAACCTGAATGTGATGATATTTCTTGTGAAGTCATCAAATACTTTACAAATTAAAAAGTTTTTATAGACTTTAACACTATATATTCAACCTATTACACCTTTATTATGATATCTATTTATTACATTCACCAGTAAGCAAATAATGTAATACTTATTATATAATAATAAAACTATAACAATAACTATAGTGTTGTAGATGGTTATATCATATACAAAAACAATTCAGTGGCAATTACAACTCCATCTTCATCGAAATGTTATCATATGAGTTCGAATTTTGTAATATGATCAAAACTTAAATGCCATGCATTCAAAATTTAGATGCCATACGTTTAAAATCTAAATACCGTATAAGTTCAAATTAAGTAAAAAAATAATCAAAACTCAAATGCCACTTAAATGCCACTCAATGCCACTCAAATACCCCTCAAATGAAATACAATATAAACTCGGCGAATTCATTCAACGCCGTAACCCATTGCCTCAACCCTGAGCACTCATCCACAAAAAAACACTTGGTATGGAGATCTGCTCATATATTACTACTTGTATCTGCAGTTTTATGATATCTCACCACAAAACTTTTCATGTGACTATATGTCATGTACAATCAACCCAGTGTTTTTAATTACTAGTGTAAATATAACGCTATATGCAGCGTACCCAACTGTTCATTTTGTTTGTTTGTGCCTATATTGTCTTATCTGTGAATCTGTTATGTGCACACTGAGAACGTTTTTTTACTAGCTATACTTATATATCAATGTATTCATTTTATTATTGAATGTTCCTATAAGTTTGATTTTCACTGTAAGAACTAATGCTATATGCAGCGTTATTAATAAATACACTGTTGTCTAACTTTATAGTACAACCAGGCTATGAATCAAAACAAGTTTTGTATCTACAACACCTTAGCTATGGAATTGATATGCATATGTGAGAACTACTTGTTTTACACTATCCACAAAACGATTAGTAACTAACCCCCAAAAACGGAAAAACTTGAAGTTAATTGTTTACATCTGGAAAACACAACTTCTCAAAGCTTTGCGGTGTTTCTGTTTCCTGACAAAGTACAAAAACTTTTTCGTGATTTATGATGCGAAGTTGTCTTTACAAAAAAAGACTAGAACATGCGTCATTTATTTTGTCGATTCAAGGGAGCAAAACTTTAAGAAATTAGTGAATTATTGAAAGTCTGAGTTGCACCGAAAAATTACAAACCCCGAAAAGTGAGAAAGGATGAAAAAGTAACCAAAAAAAGTGAATAAACTAAGTGCCAAGATCGAATGAGTAAAAAACATCTCAAAAAACATTCATATGTCAATGGTTGACTTGACTGGGTATAAGATCTGTGGCATGAACCTCCAAATAAGTATGTGAAAACAAACTAATGTCAAAACTGTAAATGAAACTCAAAGGACTTTCACAATAGCTTTGTAGATCTGCCTCCTCAATGCACCACTTATAGATAGTTAAACAATTCTGTTTATTTGATCCTTTGAGAAATGATCCAAAATAAAAGATTCAAATAACTTGGCTTTTAGTGTTTTGTTTTGTATTACAGCTCCAGCGCCTACTGCACTGGTGACATTAAAAGAAATAGAAATGGGATCTCTTGAACTAAAATTTTTTTTACACCGTTACACTCAAGGGCTGCCTGTCACCGTTTCGGATGTTGATTGTGGACAAACTTGTGATGGAATCAGTTGCAGCGCTTATTCCAAAAGTGAGTGTACAATCAGTTAAACTATCATATGAACAACACTCTTATGTTTTAAACTTTGCTCAAGTTCAAAAACTAAACAGGACAAAAGCTGCTCTTTTGGTTCATGTGCATTGCCTTATCCAGCTAGCTTGCATGTATGCAAGTCAGTGCGCTTATTTTACTTTCTGATGGAGTTCAAATGAAGTTCAATCAGTTCAAAAATAATTTTAAAACCTTTTTACTTCTCAGCATCGATCATTGCTTGTGATCCAGTTATGTGCCCAACTTTTCAATAACAATCGTTGCTCTTTGCAAAAATTGTCCAATTTTCGGAGAGGATTGCATGCGTTTGTGTGAACTGATTTCAGTAATTGTTATACCATCCTCTAGAACAGAGTTTAGCCTGCAATCTTGTTTTTCTTTGAAAACTCTCTGAAATTCTAAACAGATTAAGTTGCTAATCTCCTTGACCCTCCCACTTCCTCGCTCATTCTCACCAAATTTTTCATATAGATTTGCAGTGTTTTTTCTGGTTAAGAGTTGGCACATTAATTTTTTCTTCTGATTTATTTGTTTTATTACTACCTCAACCTGTTTGAGCCTTCTGATTGTGAATTTGACAGTTAGTAAGCCGTGAATTAATTAATTAGAAATGG
>CALYOO010000488.1:0-28353 GCA_945261195.1 Cryptosula pallasiana
TTCTTTCAGAGCTTCAATGTTTGATGTTTCTAGCTCGTCATTGTTGAACAAGAATATGTCATCAGGGTTGAAAACTGGTGTTTGCTTGTTAGACAGATGTACGATCCGATTGAGCTTGCTGTCTTCTGGTCCAAACTGTTCCACTCCTTCAGCCAACACTTCTTCTCTAATAACTTCAACCATTTGTAGGATATCTTCCCTGCATCTGGTAACATCTCGAGTAGATAATTCGTCTGCGTGTGTAAGGACAAGAATTGGAGGACCTAACGATGGTGAATGTAAGTAGAGGTGAGACATCCAGTCCCAACAAGTTACTTTTGTTGCCTCCTTTAGATTGCTCGTAGATTGGAGAGAAGAAAACTCCTTTAAATTAACCACGAGAAGCGGAACATTCTGAGGTTTAAGTACGTACCTATAAGATAAATGGTAGACACTGTCTCCTCCGTGGTCAATCAACCGCGCATGCGAATGGTCCAGTTGTAGATTGTTGACATCAAAAACTTTTGTTGTCTCGTCTACTGGAGAGGTCTCTGTACGGTTGGTAAGCATTCTATTTCCTTCCATAAGGCTCCTCACCAGGCTTGTCTTACCAGCCAGTTTCTGGCCAACAATGGCAACGGGTACGATTGTTAGTTTTACTCTTTCTGTAGTTCTGAGAGCAATAAAATACTCTCTTACTGCAGTGAGTCCTTGTTCACAGACAGCTAGTGGTGGGGAGGTCAAGAATGCATAATCACTGCAGTGCAGTGTGTGGAGGTTAGAGAGGTCTAGTATTCTCTCACTTATAGTAGTTAGTCTGTAGTTGTCTGATATATCCAATACCTCCAGTGACTCTAATGAGAAGACAACTGATGGAATGTCCACAAAGTCATTATATGACAGGTCTAGCTCCTGAAGAGAGGTAAGCTGACTCAAGCTACAATAATACAACAAGAGAACATAAATATATAGATACAGACAAGATACAATTACTTACAAGTACAAATACAGATATCACTGATGTTACTGTACATCACTGAGTTGTACTTGTAATAAATCTGTTCATCAGAGAACATTACACCAGAGTCTAGTCCAGGGTCAACAATAAAACTGTCCAATTTATTTTGTTTCCAAAAAGGTTCGAACACTTTCTGAACAAAAAAAAAACGTTTTCAAGCATTTAAAGACAAAAAACCTGAGCCAAAACAAGTTTAAAAAAGTTTGAACAAATTTCCGTCTCCAGAATGTTTAAACACTTTCTGACCAAAAAAAATGTTTTCATTTATTCAAGGACATAGGACTCACACTAATACTTCCCATAAATAATGTGAGGGACGCCAGTACTCTCTCGCAGTTATTATTATCCAAGACAATTTACTAAGACAATCTCTCGCAATTATCGGCTGAGATATTCTCTCATTGTGTATTTCTATTGTGCAAGATTTAATCCTTTAACTCACCAGTAACCGTCTGTCTACGCAACGTCTCTTATTATATCTCAATATGTACTCACTGTCTATGTCTGCGTTCTATTGTTTACCTGTGCCCATGTTGCTAGAGTCTATTTACTGCGTTCTACCTTGTACCAAATAATTATTTACTATCACTTATTATATTTTTTCCACGTTTTTAATTATTACAAAGTGGGTGTTGATGTGAGGGCAAGGCGTGGCTTGCACCAGTATTTTTACTCAGGCGTGGTTAAGTAATGTGTACTCGCCTTCCCTGTATTTAAATGGATGTTAATGCAATAAAGTTCAGAGTTAGCCTGACTCTCAGAAGAATCTCTTTCTCTTGAAGCAAGCACAACTAGGAGCACCAAAACTACCAGCGCTGGACAAGTCGACTATTAGCAAGCACGACGCTAAGGTGGAAAGTGAGAACGGTACGCCCTATCACTGTGTATACCCTTGCCTGAGGCAAGGATTACAACACAAGGCCTAGTGCACTAGTAGTTCGACATATAAAATTCGGATTCGGGGAATCCAACAAGCTAGTCGAATAATAATTGCAGGAAGTTATTGTCGATCTCGGCTGAGCCCAGATTCTGCTACAAAACTTCAGCATAATTCGGATTCGGGGAATCCAACCAGCTAGTCAAACAATAATTGCAGGAAGTTATTGTCGATCTCGGCTGAGCCCAGATTCGGCTACAAAACTTCAGCATAATTGTTGCCCACGCACAGTTCGAAACAAACTATAAACTAGACAAGTAATTCCTGAGGAATTAATGTCAGAGCACAGTTCGAAACAAACTATAAACTAGACAATAATTTACAATTATTGTCGGACCTTGTAAAGGTTCGGACACAGCCAATAATTACAGATAATTATTGCATTCACTCCACTCCAGATTCGGCCACACGCAAAACTGCACCAGTCGATGTACGCACTGTAGACAATAATAAGCATATTATTGAAGCACTGACTTAGGGTCGAACAGAGCATATCGGGAGTGTGTACAGGTGGCTACCACCCAGACACGAAATCCTGTACATTGGTGGCAGCAGTGGGATTCGAACCCACGCCCTTTCGGACTGGTGAGAAAAAATGATTCCAGTTGGAGGTTCTGCGTAGATTATCGCAAACTGAATGACATAACTCGCCAAGACGCATACCCTATCCCTCGGATAGACGATTCGCTAGACGCACTGGCCGGTAGCAAATACTTTTCAACCCTAGACCTCACCAGCGGATACTGGCAGGTGCCACTGGACCCAGATGCACAGCAGAAGTCGGCCTTTATCACAAGGAGCGGCCTGTGGAGGTGGAAAGTCCTCCCCTTCAGACTCACCTCAGCACCCGCCACTTTCCAACGCCTCATGGAAAGGGTCATGAAAGGGTTACATTGGAAGACCTTGCTACTATACTTAGATGACGTGATAATCATCGCCCCGGACTTCCAGACCCACATACATCGACTAGGAGAGGTACTAGGCCGACTCCAACAAGCTGATTTAAAAGTCAAACCATCCAAGTGCGAGCTACTCAGCCCGAAGGTGAGATACCTAGGCCATATCGTGAGCGCTGAGGGAGTAGCCACAGACCCTGGAAAAGTAGAAGCCGTCAGGAACTGGGAGGACCCCAGAGACGTGAAAGCTCTGCAGGCTTTCCTGGGTACCGCCGGGTACTATCGCCAGTACATTCCGGAGTACGCCACGGTGGCGAAACCCCTCACGACCCTCACTGGAAAAGGAGCCAGCTGGAGATGGGGAGAGGAAGAGAGACAAGCTTTTCACAGCCTCAAGACCAGACTAAGTCAGGCCCCCGTACTAGGATACCCAGACCCGTCCGCCACCTACATCCTAGATACGGACGCAAGTGCTGTAGGAATGGGAGCGGTCCTCTCACAGGAGCAAGAAGGACAAGAACGTGTAATCGCATACTATAGCAAGACTTTGGCTCCGGCCGAACGAAACTATTGCGTGACTAGAAGGGAACTCTTGGCCGTAGTTAAAGCTGTAAAGCACTTCCGACCGTACCTATACGGCAGGAAGTTTCGATTGAGGACAGACCACGCCTCCTTACGGTGGCTGTGCCGTCGGAAGGAGCCCTCGAATCAGATCGCACGCTGGTTAGAGATCCTAGCCGAATTCACCTACCAATTGGAGCACCGGGCAGGCCCCCACCATGCTAACGCCGATGGATTAAATCGGCAGGACCAATGTGTAGACTGTAAACAGTGCAACGCCATTGAGCGTCGTGACGGAGGACCCTCTCACGCCGACCTCGCCGGAGAAGAGGCCCAAGCTCGGATCCACCTAACAGTAACGGACCCCGCACGCAACACCAAAGAGTTGGTCCAAGCACAGAAGGAAGGCAGCCACCCTGTGGCCCGAATGTATAGAGCAGTCCAGGAGCAGGAGCCCATCTCACGCCGAGAGCTGGACGAGGGCAGCACAGAGCTGCGCGTTCTTCACGACCGAAGGGAGCGCCTGCGTATAAGGCCCGACGGAGTACTTACCATCCACTTGGACCACCAAGGAAGGACCAAGTACTGTGCCGTCTGCCCCCCTTCGTGTCGAGAGAACATCGAGTGGGAGACACACAGATTAGCACACGCCGGCATCAACCGGACCAGAGAACGGGTGATGCTAGACTGGTACTGGCCAGGCATGGCCGCCATGATACGACGTTTGGTGCGGAACTGCGAGGTATGTCAAGTAGCAAAGAAGAGCCGGAACCCTAGTGCCCCGGAAGGACAGTGTCTATATGCTGGAAGGCCGTTCCAAAAGCTCGCCGTGGACTTGGTAGGACCACTACCCCCCACCCGTCGAAAAAATCGATGGATCCTCGTCCTCACAGATCATTTCACCCGCTGGCAAGACGCCATCGCCATACCTGATGCCACCGCCCCAACCGTGGCCGCCATACTGGACGAGCGAGTGTTCAGCTACTGGGGCCTTCCGGAACAACTCCATACCGACCAAGGTGCGCAGTTTGAATCAACGCTGCTGGAGGAGCTGTGTACTTTGTGGAGCGTGCGTAAAACACGCACCACCCCTTACCACCCCCAAGGCAACGGAATGGTAGAACGTCAAAACCGAACACTAGGAGACGCCCTACGATCACTCATCCTCACCAAAAGACAAGACGAGTGGGATAGCCTACTACCCCAAATAATGCGGGCATGTAGAGCAACCCCCAACTCTACCACCGGTGAGACGCCAAATTTATTAATGATGGGCAGAGAGGTACGACTACCCGACCAACTCACAGGAAATGCGCCCACCTTAGACAGGACCATCATTACCGAACATACAAGGCGCAACCAAGAGAACCTAGCCATAGCTCACGAGTATGTGCGCGACCTACAGCAACGAGTGCGCCAAGAAGAGGACGACGAGCCGCCTAGGTTTGCAGAAGGGGACTTGGTCGTAATGGAGAACAAGCGTCGGACCAAAGGGACCAATCCGAAACTCCAACCGAGCTACATCGGCCCCTACACGGTCACTCAAGCATACCCAAATCACACGTATCGCTTAGAGCGAAGCGGACAAGGTTTTACACAGAATGGCCGGCGCCTAAAACACTACCGATCGTGCCAAGAACCTGTTGGCCGGGCTCCCCCCAGCCGAGAACAGGCTGTGCGCCCGAACATGCGGGGAGCATACCTTAGACGCCCCCTACACAGAGAGGATACAGAGGCCGAAGAGCACACCCCGGTAGAACCGGCCACCGAAGTACCTAGAGATGTCGAAGAGAGGAGGAGAGAGATTGATAGACCTCCCCCTCCAGTAATCACCGAAGACCCAGTGCCAAACGCCCTACTACACGCTGAGTCCCAAGAGGAGACACCACCACCGCCCACAGTCAGGGCCCCGACCCCACCTAGAGATATACCCCCACCTCGAAATACAGCAGGCCAAGAACTGGACACTAGCGAGTGGCCACCCCTACCACCCAGACCAGAAACCACCACGGCCTATGACAGACCTAGGAGGGAACCAAAAAAACCGGTCAAATTCGCAGATTACCAATGCTATAGGGCACAAGAAATAGTAGAGGGAGCCGAACGAAGTGAGAAACAAAAAAAAACGAGGACGCTAGCTTACTTACCGTGGAAAAACGAAGAAGAAACAGCGAAATTGCTAAAACTACCAAGGGAGAACAACTCCAATACAACGCGGTCGCTGGGAAAACCACCACCCCGAAAAGAGGAGACAACTTACCAGTCTACTACCGTAAACGCCCACGCGCCAACGAAACACACCCACCATAACACGTGGCCCACGAGAACAATAGGAGAGGTGGTACAAACAGCAGAAGGAGGTATGTCTAGAAAAAATCGCTGTGCAAATAAAGACGCAGGAGAGCTAGTAAATTCACCACAATACAAAACGCAGTGCCTGCAGAACATTACAGCTATACTCGACAGCATGGAGAACGATGGAATATTATCGACAGAAGAGGACCCGACCTTTGCTGAAGCATTATTAGCAAACACACAACCAAGTCGGCCAAGAAAAAGAAATAACTCAGCACCGACTAGAATTAACAACGTAACCATGACAGGAGAAGGAGCAGCAAGATGTCGGGTACGTGAGCAGGCAGCACCATCAACCCCTTCCACTATCCAACATGCAAAAGAGATATGGAAATCCGACGAGACTGCACAAGCAATAAAGAAAGCTGTTTACCAAGTCGATGGAGACATATGGGGATGCAAGGTATGCAGCTTACAATTAAATAAAAAGCGCATACTATACCACGTGCATCAACACTTCACGTACTATTTCTGCGCCTGTGGAAAGAAGAGCAGCTCTCGCGATACTATCCTAAAACATATTCGGGAAAGGAAAGGTGAACCAGCACACGGTGGAGAGACCCGACCACTCTATGAAGTAGATGCACAATCTTACCCCGAATTTTGCCGCACGATGAGATGGAATAAGCCAGCACCCTTTGGTACACCAACACCTATCAAAGAGACTGAGAAATCATCAATACAAAAGAGACTGGGAGATAAAACCAACGAAGCACCAACCAAAGTGGCAAGAGTCAGCATCACCGACCACAGTTGGGAGAAAAAGGTAGCCAGGATGCCGTTAGGAGGGAAAGAGGCAGCATTCCAGCGACACCTCGCTCACAATAACATTCACACGTCACCGACAGCAGATAAAGAGAACAGAAGGCAGAGAGAACGAGCAGAAGAAGGAAGGAGAGAAGATAGATATAGACGGATTCAGAGATAAGAGGATGAACTATATCAAGCCACCCGTGAGGCTTTTAGACAGTTACAACGAGTGGAGGAAATTAAAACATCCATTCAAAGAGAACGAGGACTCCTCTAAGCATAATGGGCAAGTGGACAATTTCATATATTTTGGACATTTACATCTTTTTACACACTGTGCGCCCCTTCATATTTTTATTGGCCCTACCATTGCCAATGGGGGGGAGTGTGTGAGGGACGCCAGTACTCTCTCGCAGTTATTATTATCCAAGACAATTTACTAAGACAATCTCTCGCAATTATCGGCTGAGATATTCTCTCATTGTGTATTTCTATTGTGCAAGATTTAATCCTTTAACTCACCAGTAACCGTCTCTTATTATATCTCAATATGTACTCACTGTCTATGTCTATGTCTGCGTTCTATTGTTTACCTGTGCCCATGTTGCTAGAGTCTATTTACTGCGTTCTACCTTGTACCAAATAATTATTTACTATCACTTATTATATTTTTTCCACGTTTTTAATTATTACAAAGTGGGTGTTGATGTGAGGGCAAGGCGTGGCTTGCACCAGTATTTTTACTCAGGCGTGGTTAAGTAATGTGTACTCGCCTTCCCTGTATTTAAATGGATGTTAATGCAATAAAGTTCAGAGTTAGCCTGACTCTCAGAAGAATCTCTTTCTCTTGAAGCAAGCACAACTAGGAGCACCAAAACTACCAGCGCTGGACAAGTCGACTATTAGCAAGCACGACGCTAAGGTGGAAAGTGAGAACGGTACGCCCTATCACTGTGTATACCCTTGCCTGAGGCAAGGATTACAACACAAGGCCTAGTGCACTAGTAGTTCGACATATAAAATTCGGATTCGGGGAATCCAACAAGCTAGTCGAATAATAATTGCAGGAAGTTATTGTCGATCTAGGCTGAGCCCAGATTCGGCTACAAAACTTCAGCATAATTCGGATTCGAGGAATCCAACCAGCTAGTCAAACAATAATTGCAGGAAGTTATTGTCGATCTCGGCTGAGCCCAGATTCGGCTACAAAACTTCAGCATAATTGTTGCCCACGCACAGTTCGAAACAAACTATAAACTAGACAAGTAATTCCTGAGGAATTAATGTCAGAGCACAGTTCGAAACAAACTATAAACTAGACAATAATTTACAATTATTGTCGGACCTTGTAAAGGTTCGGACACAGCCAATAATTACAGATAATTATTGCATTCACTCCACTCCAGATTCGGCCACACGCAAAACTGCACCAGTCGATGTACGCACTGTAGACAATAATAAGCATATTATTGAAGCACTGACTTAGGGTCGAACAGAGCATATCGGGAGTGTGTACAGGTGGCTACCACCCAGACACGAAATCCTGTACAATAAATAAATAAATGCTAGAACTGATGCTCATAGTAAATGCATTCACATACCATTATGAAAACTTGAAAAATTAGATTGAACAAGATTCAGACAAGCTCTTTAAAAAAATTAAATTTAAAACATGCTAGTTTGAGCAAAATCAATTTGTTTGTTTACCAATTTACCAATATCTTGATGTAACAATAATTTTTCTGACAATATGTTTATATTAAAGCGAAAAATTGTTTGTAATGAAAAATGTGAATTTTTGTGTTTTTCAAGTTGCAGAACAGAATTGAAAATTGTTTTTTAATTTAGCGTTAACTTTTGAGTTTTTTTTTTAATTTTTTTCCGTGAAATGATTAAATATTTTTTCTATTTTAATCATGTACTAATTGTATACATGTACTTTACTATGAACAGTAGTAATATATGAGCAGATCTCCCTACCAAGTGTTTTTTTGTGGATTAGTGCTTGGGGTTGAGGCAATGGGCTACGGCGTTGAATGAATTCGCCGAGTTTATATTGTATTTCATTTGAGTGGCATTTAAGTGGCATTTGAGTTTTGATTATTTTTTTACTTGATTTGAACTTATATGACATATAGATTTTGAATGTATGGCATTCAAGTTTTGATAATTTTTTTACATAATTATATACATACTTGAGAGAAAGAAAGAGATAGAGGAGAGAGAGGGAGGAGAGAGGGAGAGAGAGGAGAGAGAGATTTTTTAGTTTTCTATACATTCATGTATATATGGTTAATTATGTACGTATTTATGGGTATATTTATATCTACATAGAGAGAGAGGAGATATATCTACATTGAATAACTATATTGATCAAAAATGAAACATTATATGATTATATACCTGATTACATAATAAGTAAGGAAAATCTTCCTATGTAATATAGCTAGAGTCAGTAAATACTAAGTTATACAAAGCAATACAACTTGTAATGACAATCAATGCATTCATACATACATACATATGGTATCTTGAGAGAGAGAAAGAGAGAGAGGAGAGAGAGAGATCTTTTAGTTTTCTAGCAATTAATGTATATATGGTCAATTATGTACATATTTATGGGTATATTTATATCTACATAGAGAGAGAGGAGAGAGGCGATATATCTAAATTGAATAAATACATTGATTAAAAATGAATCATTATATGATTATATACATTTATTACATAATAAGTAAGGAAAATCTCCCCATATAATATAGCGAGAGTCAGTAAATACTAAGTAATACAAAGCACTACAACTTGTAATAAATACAAAGTAATAACAGTTAATGCATAGTTTGTTCCTTTACAATGATGTCTTTGATGTACTGATGTTATATCTTAGGAAGGAAGACTTCTGTTCTATGTGCTTTTAATTTCGTAATGAACTAAAATAAAAAAGTTATGTCTTAGTATAGAATGATTAAGCAAAAATGTAAAATAATTACAAGAATTTGAATTATAGTTCTAGTTACATTGGATAGTTTACATTATTAGAAAAGGGAAATAACTCACCAAGTTACATTGTTCAACTTGTTCTTTCTTGAGCATTATTTTCACCAAGTGCTTTTGATTCTCTTTCATCTATCTAAAACAAAACAAAAAATACTTGCTTTATAAATATGTTGTAAAAAATACACTAATTACACCGAAAAAGTGCTTTTTTTACCTGGAAAATGTATACATTCAGCATTTTGTTGTAAAAAATACATTATTTACACCCAAAAAGTCCTTTTTTCACCTGGAAAATGTATATATTCAGCATTTTGTAGTAAAAATGACGTTATTTACACCAAAAAAGTCCTTTTTCCACCTGGAAAATGTATATATTCAGCATTTTGTTGTAAAAAAATACACTAATTACATCAAAAAAGTCATTTTTCACCTGGAAAATGTATATATTCAGCATTTTGTTGTAAAAAAGTACACCAATTACATCAAAAAAGCCCTATTTTCACCTGGAAAATGTATATATTCAGCATTTTGTTGTAAAAAATACACTAATTTCACCAAAAAAAGTCCTTTTTTCACTTGGAAAATGTATATATTCAGCATTTTGTTTAATTTATGGTAAATATTAGTAAAACTCACCTATAGTGATATGATTGCCTTGAGTTATAGATTAGCTTTTTGAACTCTTGTTCTGGACAGTTTTTTTCAGCATCATCGAAATATAATATAAGTAGTTTGAGTCTTCATTGGTTTGGTATCATCTAAGCAGGAGAGAAAGTAATGTTGTGTAACATTGACTCTTCGTTGGTTTGGTATCATCTTGTCTTCAAAATCCATGTAGTTTGAGTCTTCATTGGTTTGGTATCATCTAAGTAGGTGGTAGATCTTGAAAGGAATTCTTTCTGCGTTGGATAAGTGTGCTGTCTTCAAAATCCATTAGTTTGAGTCTTCATTTGTTTAGTATCATCTAAGTAGGTGGTAGATCTTAAAAGGAATTCTTGCTGTGTTGGAGAAGTGTACTGTCTTCAAAAATCCATGTAGATTGAGTCTTCATTGGTTTGGTATCATCTAAGTAGATGGTAGATCTTGAAAGGAATTCTTGCTGTGTTGAAGAAGTGTGCTGTCTTCAAAAATCCATGTAGTTTGAGTTTTCATTGGTTTGGTATCATATAAGTAGGAGAGAAAGTCATGTTGTGTTACATCTATCATTGGTGTTGGTAGATCTTGACCAGATGTTTTATAGTCTTTGCTACTGATGCATTTCGTCTCAAACAAGAGTCCTAAGTAGACATCGTGTCTACAAAATACAAAAAATTGATTGTTACAATTGATTCATTTATTTTCATTGGCTTTATATACATATACATAAAGTAGCAAAGAAACAGTTTGTGTGAGTATGAAACTATCTAGTAGAGATAAATTTATATCTAGGATCAACTAGCATTAAATAATTATTATTATTTTGTTAATAATAAATAATTAGAGTCGGTTACTTTACTAGCGCTTGGACAAACACACAATTTTGTTAATGTCAAAGTCTGTGATCTTACAATGAAATAGCTTGGACATTAATAACATAAAAGTATCTAGCAAAGATAAATTACCTAGGAGTAAATTCTAGTTGAGGTTCGACTTTTTTAATAATAAATAATTAAACCCGCTTGGACAAACAGACAGATTTTGTCGATGACACAGCTTGCGTTCTTGCGAGCGAATAGCTTAGGCACTGTGCGTATAAAACTATCTAGTGAAGTTAAATATATGTCTAGAGGCGAAAATGGAGGACAACTCCGTATCGCAACTAGTTGAGCTTTTCAACTAGTGTTAAATACTCATTTATTACTTATTTTAAAAATAAATAATTAGAGCTTTCTACTAGTGTTAAATAATTAGTGATTATTTTTTACCTTATCACCACTTAGAGCCAGATGATTTAATTAACTAAAGACAAATAATTATTTTAGCATTTCTTACCTTGATGCTGGCTGGATGGTCTCCTAGTAGCTGTAGTAGATGATACTTCTCCGCTTGTGGTTGAAGAACTGGATGCTTTCTGCGTGAAAACAGTGGCTCTTAAATAGCTAAAGTTGCACTGATTAAACCCTATGAATCAGCAATTTTCCCAATGCTTTTGCGGGAATAAATAAGTTATTTTCACGCGAATGGAAACTGTTGCTTTCGCGGGAATGAACATTTTATTTTCACGCGAATACAAACCGTTGCTTTCGCGGGAATAAATAGTTTATTTTCACGCGAATAGAAACCGTTGCTTTCGCGGGAGTAAATAATTTATTTTCACGCGAATGGAAACCGTTGATTTCGCGGGAATAGATAGTTTATTTTCACGCGAGTAGCAACCGTTGCTTTCGCGGGAATAAATAGTTTATTTTCACGCAAATAGAAACCGTTGCTTTCGCGGGAATAAATAATTTATTTTCACGCGAATGGAAACCGTTGCTTTCGCGGGAATAAATAATTTATTTTCACGCGAATGGAAACCGTTGCTTTCGCGGGAATAAATAGTTTATTTTCACGCGAATAGAAACCGTTGCTTTCGCGGGAATAAATAATTTATTTTCACGCGAATGGAAACCGCTGCTTTCGCGGGAATAAATAGTTTATTTTCACGCGAACAGAAACTGTTACTTTCGCGGGAATTAATAATTTATTTTCACTCGAATGGAAACCGTTGCTTTCGCGGGAATAAACAGTTTTTATTCCCGCGAAAGCATTGGAAAAAATGCTGATTCATAGGGTTTAATCAGTGCAACTTTAGCTATTTAAGAGCCACTGTTTTCACACAGAAAGCATCCAGTTCTTCAACAGCAAGCGGAGAAGCATCATCTACTACAGCTACTAGGAGACCAACCATCCAGCATCAAGGTAAGAAATGCTAAAATAATTATTTGTCTTTAGTTAATTAAATCATCTGGCTCTAAGTGGTGATAAGGTAAAAAATAATTACTAATTATTTAACACTAGTAGAAAGCTCTAATTATTTATTTTTAAAATAAATAATAAATGAGTATTTAACACTAGTTGAAAAGCTCAACTAGCTGCGATACGGAGTTGTCCTCCATTTTCGCCTCTAGACATATATTAACTTTACTAGATAATTTTATACGCACAGTGCCTAAGCTATTCGCTCGCAAGAACGCAAGCTGTATCATTGACAAAATCTGTCTGTTTGTCCAAGCGGGTTTAATTATTTATTATTAAAAAAGTCGAACCTCAACTAGAATTTACTCCTAGGTAATTTATCTTTACTAGATACTTTTATGCTATTAATGTCTAAGCTATTTCATTGTAAGATCACAGACTTTGACATTAACAAAATTGTGTGTTTGTCCGAGCGCTAGTAAAGTAACCGACTCTAATTATTTATTATTAACAAAATAATAATAATTATTTAATGCTAGTTGAACCTAGATATAAATTTATCGCTACTAGATAGTTTCATACTCACACAAACTGTTTCTTCGCTACTTTATGTATATGTATATAAAGCCAATGAAAATAAATGAATCAATTGTAACAATCAATTTTTTATATTTTGTAGACACAATGCCTACTTTGGACTCTTGTTTGAGACAAAACGCAGTAGCAGCAAAGACTATAAAACATCTGGATAAGATCCAATTGAAGTAACTGCAGATAACTAAAGGAATAACATGTACTACCGCATACAGAGTGAACAAGGTGTGTGTAGATTATTACTCAGACTCATTACACTACTATTACTAAGAATTATTGTAAGTGTTGGATAGAGGATTGAGCAGTAATTTTAATAAATTCTAACCATTGTAAATAATACTTCAACTCGATTAAAAAATTAATGAAAATTGAATGGAATGAAAGAATATTTTACCAAATACCTCATTTTTCCTGTGGATATATACAAATAGATGAATATCTAGCTTCATATATTTTTTTCATTGAAGTGCAATTATTTCCCCTCCTCTCTCCTCTTTTCCTCTCTCCTCTCTCTCAAGATACCATATGAGTTCGAATTACATAAAAAACTATCAATACTTAAATGCCATACATTCATAATGTTTTCTATTGTAGTTATTTCCCAAATACTGTAAATTTTAATCATCTAGAGGTCTATCTAGATATAAATATATCCATAAATATGTACAAAATTATCCATATATACATGCTTGTATAAAAAACTAAAAAATCTCTCTCTCTCTCTCTCTCTCCTCTCTTCTCTCTCCTCTGTACATAGCTATAAAATGTTAATATGGACATGAATTTGGACATGCACATGTACATAAATATGAACATAGGTATGTACATAAATGGACATGAATATGGACATGTACATAAATGGACATGAATATGGACATGTACGTATTCATATCCATTTATGCACATGTACATGAATATGGACATGTGCGTATTTACTGACTCTAGCTATATTATATAGGAAGATTTTCCCTACTTATTATGTAATAAATGTATATAATCATACTATGATTCATTTTTGATCAATATATTTATTCAATGTAGATATATCTCCTCTCTCCTATGTAGATATAAACATACCCATAAATATGTACATAATTAACCATATATACATGAATGTATAGAAAACTAAAAAAATCTCTCTCCTCTCTCTCTTTCTCTCAAGATACCATATGTATGTATGCATTGATTGTCATTACGAGTTGTGGTGCTTTGTGTTACTTAGTATTTACTGACTTTAGCTATATTATATAGGAAGATTTTCCCTACTTATTATGTAATCAGGTATATAATCATGTAATGTTTCATTTTTGATCAATATAGTTATTCAATGTAGATATATCTCCTCTCTCTATGTAGGTATAAATATACCCATAAATATGTACATAATTAACCATATATATATGAATGTATAGAAAACTAAAAAATCTCTCTCTCCTCTCTCCTCTCTCTCCCTCTCTCCTCTCTCTCCCTCTCTCCTCTATCTCTTTCTTTCTCTCAAGATACCATATGTATGTATGAATTGATTGTCATTACAAGTTGTAGTGCTTTGTATTACTTAGTATTTACTGACTCTAGCTATATTATATAGGAAGATTTTCCCTACTTATTATGTAATCGATGTATATAATCATATAATGTTTCATTTTTGATCAATATATTTATTCAATGTAGATAAAACTCCTCTCTCCTCTCTCTCTCCTCTCTCTCTTTTCTCTCCTCTCTCTCAAGATGCCATATGAGTTCGAATTATGTAAAAAAATTATCAAAACTTAAATGCCATACATTCAAAATATAGCTGCCATATGAGTTCAAATTAAGTAAAAAATAATCAAAACTCAAATGCCACTTAAATGCCACTCAAATGCCCTTCAAATAAAATACAATATAAACTCGGCGAATCCATCCAACGTCGTAACCTATTGCATAACCCCCAAGGTCTAATCCACAAAAAAACACTTGGTAGGGAGATCTGCTCATATATTACTACTATGAACATTCACCAAAATCTACCACAAAATGCAGCACACAAAATGTACTTTGTGTGCTGCCACTGTTGTGTTATGTCATGGCAGGTTGATACAATACATCATGTAATAACAGCTGCCAGTGAGATATAACATTTAAAAAAACAATTTATTGAAATTTCCATCAGAAAATTCAATTTTAATTCAAATTCTATTTAAAGTACTCACAATCAATGTCGGTTACTCAAGCTAGTATTATATATACTTGTACTCACTTAGCTGGCAGCTCTGTCAGGTTACAGCCCACCAGGTGGAGAGCAGTCAAACTAGACAGCTCAGGTATACACTGTAGTACTCCTGAGCTGAGGTCTATGAAAGAGAGAGCCAACCTACTCAAGTGGTTGAGCCAAGCTAGTCTGTAATATATACATAATATACAGTGAGTAATCTAATCGACGGCCAGCAATAAGAAAGTTCATTTCTCAAAGTTTTTTAAACAGATTTTTAATTAGAATTTAAGTTTCCAATTATTTGATGAAAAAACAAAATGAGAATCTTACATAAAATTTTATTGCAAGTTTCCTGGACTGGTGAAAAATATTTTGGTACTTCTACTAAGCTTTATTTACACAAGCTTCCGGAATGATTTGACACGATTTTCAATTGAAACTAAGTTCATGCAAACAGCCTTCAAGTGCTAATGGAGTTTGTCCTACTGGAACTGAAGCTAAACTAAAGCTGAAAGCTGAAGCTGAAACTAAAGCATAAAATTATGGAATAAATTGATTGCTGACTTTAATTGAACATTACATAATGAGACAACAAATACTTCAAATGGATAAAATACTGCCTAAATGTACTCTGTAATTCACAACAGTAGAACCCAGGGAGGATACAAGCTAGTATTATATATACTTGTACTCACTTAGCTGGCAGCTCTGTCAGGTTACAGTCTACCAGGTGGAGAGTAGTCAGACTAGACAGCTCAGTTATACCTTTTAGTACTCCTGAGCTGAGGTCTATGGAAGTGAGATCCAACACACTCAAGTGCTTGAGCCCAGCTAGTCTGTAATATATACATAATATACAGTGAGTACCAATGGTTTATGTATAAAACAAAAGTAGGGAGGGGAAATAGTAGACATCAAATAAACAGACCATAAAATATCAGTAACATACCAATAAGTGTGTCAGATCTACAGAATAACTATATATAATATTTGGTTTTATATTTGTGAGGGAGGATTGTCAGAATTTATGTATTTGAGTTTTAGTCACATGACATAAAGCTCTACAATGAGCTCTACATCACTTTAGTGTATTTCCACCATTTAAATTTACTGTTATTGTACAGTAGATGTTGTTGGAGGCATACAACACGCTAAATACTACATTTTATTTGTGTATTACATCACTTCCTGTTACATAATTGTGTCAATAGATCATATGCAATAGCTATTTGTTAGTGACTGTACATAACTGTTTTATCTATATTTATATTACATATACAGGTAGATATACCTGTTGAGTTGTGTACCATCTCTCAGTCTCCATATCGCTAGCTCATGTAGCCTGGGCGCTACTGTGTGTAGGGAAGGTGTGACACTACCCATTAGTACCATATTAGTGATATAGTTGTCTCCTATATCCTCTAGAATATCCCCTACACACTTCTCCTTCAGTGGTGTGTCTCCTGGTATTCCATCTACCTCCTCCTGCCCAGAGTGTCTGTACCAGACTCTAAATACTACAACAATAACATGTGCATGTGACATAGAGTTATAGATATAGGTGTAAGTCACCACAATAACATGTGTATGTGACATAGAGGTATAGAGGTGTAAGTCACCACAATAACATGTGTATGTGACATAGAGGTATAGAGGTGTAAGTCACCACAATAACATGTGTATGTGACATAGAGGTATAGATATAGGTGTATGTCACCACAATAACATGTGTATGTGACATAGAGGTATAGATATAGGTGTAAGTCACCACAATAACATGTGTAAATGACATAGAGGTATAGATAGAGGTGTAAGTCACCACAATAACATGTGTATGTGACATAGAGGTATAGATAGAGGTGTAAGTCACCACAATAACATGTGTATGTGACATAGAGGTATAGATATAGGTGTAAGTCACCACAATAACATGTGTAAATGACATAGAGGTATAGATAGAGGTGTAAGTCACCACAACAACATGTGTATGTGACATAGAGGTATAGATATAGGTGTAAGTCACCACAATAACATGTGTATGTGACATAGAGGTATAGAGGTGTAAGTCACCACAATAACATGTGTAAATGACATAGAGGTATAGATAGAGGTGTAAGTCACCACAATAACATGTGTATGTGACATAGAGGTATAGATAGAGGTGTAAGTCACCACAATAACATGTGTATGTGACATAGAGGTATAGATAGAGGTGTAAGTCACCACAATAACATGTGTATGTGACATAGAGGTATAGATATAGGTGTAAGTCACCACAATAACATGTGTATGTGACATAGAGGTATAGATAGAGGTGTAAGTCACCACAATAACATGTGTATGTGACATAGAGGTATAGATATAGGTGTAAGTCACCACAATAACATGTGTATGTGACATAGAGGTATAGATACAGCACTAATGGTGTACCAAATCATCAAGTTGATGGTTTAGTATATAATACACACAATAGCGGTCTACTGAATATCATACAGAAAGGTAACAAATATTGACTGTTTAGCCAATTAAGCCACGCCCCTCTGTTTTTAAAGGATAGCTCCAAAACTTCATGGACCTTCATAATAAAAAACAAGTTATCCTCATGAACCAATTTTTGATAAAATAAAACTGCAGTTAATAAATTTGCATTGATGAATCAAGTGGTTAAATTGTAAATGAAAAAAAAATGATTCAAAAAACAATACTGTTTAAAACCCCAATTAATGTAATTTGCTCTGCAAAGTAAATAAGGTGACCAGAAATAGTTGGATTTCAATTCTTTTCGCAAAAATTAAATATTTGCCCAATTTTACCTTCAAATTAATTTTTAGAATTTGTGCAATAATTAAATAGCAATCACTGTTAATGTCAAACAGTAGAAAAGCAGTTAAATATTACTATATCATTGATGCACACAAAATATTATAAACCTCTAACTCTATGGTATGTGGTTATTTATGATTGGTTGATCTAGGAGATGGTATAAATAACATCACATATCATAGCTCCACCCACTAAATACATAGCTCCACCCATTGAATACATAGCTCCACCCACTACATCTATAGCTCCACCACACTAAACACATAGCTCCACCCACTAAATACATAGCTCCACCCACTGAGTATACATAGCTCCACCCACTGAATATACAGGTCCACCCACTAAATACACAGCTGGTAGCACAGCTTGCAGGGCCGATCTTGACTCCTACAGGGACAGTAGTGACCTCTAACCGACCAGATATGATGGTCCAGGGCTGGCACAAAACCATCTAGGAGCTCACACTATCCTATGGAGCCGGAAGTACCCTTCCTTGGATCGCCTAATATATTAACCACAGGTTAGGTATAGCCTCGTAACCCAATGGAGTCTAAGATTGGACATTGAAGTGGGACTCCGTACTTTAGCTACTTGGCACCATTTACTTTTAACCTTGTTCTACCACATGATTGGCTAACTATTTATATATTTACTGCTATTGGTCTAATTACTTCCTGTGCGTGTACTGCTATATCTAATATGTAAATAACTTCCTGCCAGCCTGCCTATATAATGGCTGGAGCTCTTGTATTTCTTTGCATTCATTCATATATTGCTGCTCACCCTAGTGGATTGCCACCCTAGGACTTTGGTACTTATGAATAAAGCCACTATTCAAGCTAACACTGTGTAGTTTGTCTGAGCCGTGGGCTCTGTGCTTGCCAACTGATCCAGCAGTAACTGATCATTAGTTGTCACTGTCATACCGGCACAGTGTCCCCTCCGGAGAAAGGTATGATAGTTGTGATTTGTGGAAATTGATGGAAACCAGACAGAAATCCATTACAGTACTCAGTCTAGTCCTACCTTCACCACCATGTCTGTCAATAGCCGCCTCCTTTCCCTTTCCATTGCTGTTACCCATTCTCATACTCTATGGTAGGTGGTTACTTATGATTGGTTGATCTAGGAGATGGTGTAAATAACACCACATACCACGACATACATAGCTTCACCCACTAGATACATAGCTCCACCCACTACAGACATAGCTCCACCCACTAAACACCTAGCTACACCCATTGAATACATAGCTCCACCCACTGAATACATAGCTCCATCCTCTGAATACATAGCTCCATCCACTAAATACATAGCTCCATGCACTAAATACATAGCTGCACCCACTGAATATATAGCTCCACCCACTAAATACATAGCTCCACCCACTAAAAACATAGCTCCATCCACTAAACACGTAGCTACAACCACTAAATACATAGCTCCACCCACTGAATACATAGGTCCACCCACTAAATACATAGCTCCACCTACTAAATACATAGCTCCACCCACTGAATACATAGGTCCACCCACTAAATACATAGCTCCACCCACCACTAAGTGAATACCTAACTTAATGGAGCCCCAACAGTTTTAGAGCTAACAAGACAGGAAGTCTGATTACTAAGATCCTACATTACCATTAATATTTCGTCTGTATTTTTACTTTAGGGTTATCTTCTCACTAATATATTGGTACGGCCATGAGCTTACGTGTCTCTTATAGCTCTCTAAGTGTTTGTGTATGTTTATCGCTGTGCAGTAAAACAAGTATTCATTTTCACGAACACTACCAATAACACAATAGAGCCCCATAAGGGAGTCAGGTAGGAGTTATCTCCCAAGTAGATGAGCAAACCTTTTTACAATTCAAGAGCAGAAGATAGGTATGGGGTGTACAGTGGCGGATCTGGACAGTCACAGAGGGGGGAGCCCATTTGTAAAAAAAATATTTCGGCGCAAAGCGCCGAAAATTTTTTTGGCCCTTTTTTAAAATAATTTGCTCTCCTACTGACTCAAAATCGGATCCCCCTTGTACAGTGTTGAAGAAACTGCTATGACACTGGATTCTAGAACCAGTATTTTGCAAGTTTCAGAGATATTATAATACAACTGCCATTGCATAGCACCTAAAATGCATTTGAATCAAACCTAGGAAACAATAATAATAATTTAAAAAATAACAATACTTATAAATAAAAGTTTATTTATTTATAATGATGCTTATTACATTGAATTAATATATAATAACAGTTATAATAATAATAACTACAAGTTCTTCATTATGATGACGTAACAGTTTAATTTAATTACTAAATATTATTATACACTATTTATCAATAATAAATTATTATTATTACATTATAATAATAATGAACTACCATCATTTATTATAATTAAACTACTACATCATCATCATAGATCATAATAATAATAAACAAACAATAATAATACACACGATAACAAAAAGAATTACTTCAATGAGGATGATAATAATTAAATACTCATTTATAATTATTGTTATAATTATCATTAGTATTGTGCAGGATTTCACTGTGGGGGGGGGGTGAGTTGGTAGCTCGGCCTACCTGCACAACCTCCCGAACTGTAATGGCAACTGTGTCTAAGGCTCTAGCAATACAATCCTTCCACAGGTCGACTTAGTAGGCTGAGGAATGGTGATTCACCATCTCAGTTACTAGTGAGCTGCCAATTGCGTTAGCTGTTATCAGTGTGTGTAGCAAGTTCGAACTTTGAAGGGCGAACTAGTTAAACTAGGTTCGGCCAGCAGAGGTTCGGCTGTCTTGTTTCAGTGCTGTGCAGAGGTCGAACATTGAAGGCGAATTTAGACAAGGCTAAGTTCGGCCAGCAGAGATTCGGCTGTCTTGTTTCAGTGCAGTGCAGAGGTCGAACATTGAAGGCGAATTAGGCAAGGCTAAGTTCGGCCAGCAGAGGTTCAGACTGATCTGCTTATATATTACTACTCGAGTAATGGTGCGCAGTGAAGTTATTTGTTAAGAACAAAGAAACTTCTGAGAGTGTGCAAGCTGACTCTGATTTATTTGACTAGAACATGCATATTTATACAAACTGTTACATAATAAAAGTGACAGACAAGTAGTGAACAAAAGAGGCCACACCTGGCACAATTGATTGGCCAGCGTGTGCGAATAAAATACAAGGGGTGGTACATCAGTGAATGCATGGCTATGGTATGCATGGCTATACTCACATGGTATGCGTATAAGTTTACATGGTTAAAATAATAATAATAAAATGCACATAGAAATGTCTGCCCTAAAGCGCGGGCATAGAACTGTCACATGTATCCAATCTGGGATATCGTATGCATAGAACGAGACATGTAGTAAACATAGAACTAAGACAAGACGAGGTAAGTGTTTGTAACCGTATATAATAATAATGTTCGGTAAGAGTGCTTGATGTCGCCGGTCCTCCACAGTATTATTATTATAAAAAATGATAATAATAATTAATAAATAATAATTAACTAATAATAATTAATAAAATGATTAATAATAATAAATAATAATAATAATCGTTGGTTATTTATAATAAATAATAATAATTTATTAATAATTGACAACTAATAGTAAAATTTGGGTTGTTGGTTGCATTGAATAAACGGCAAGTAACAATGCTTACTTGAGAGCTGAAACTTTTGCAGAGGTCAACCACTCTTGCAATGAAAAAAAAAATAATGGGACTTTATCCTTATTAATAATAATATTCTATTGGTAGTAGTACTAGTAGTAATAGTAGTAGCTTCTGCAATTTTGACGACCGGACGTAAACTGAAAGACCTTGACCTTTTGGCTGAGCATGTTTGCACCAAAAAGCAGACAAAATGTTTGCCTATTTAAACAACCCTAAGCTAGAATCAAAATTATTGGATCTTGGGTTATGTAGCTGTTTCTCACAATCATCTTTATTGATTAATAAGGGGCTTCTTATTACAAGAGATATCTAGAAGCTGATATCGATGGAAATTTTCAGCTAATTTCTCACAAATTTTTTGCCTCATATTCATGGGTAGGGGGGGCTCCTAGGGCTCACCCTCCAGATCCGCCACTGGGGGTGTATAATACCGATGATGCACCATTCACATAAATCATCTATTAATATTTCAGTACACTGACAATGTCGAAGCAGGACACAGTAATTCACAACAACGGCGCACCCTCATTAATTGATGTTGGCAAACTCAGTGAAACTCTAAATACAAAACTATGGCTCTTCTACAGGGTAATGATCAGCATAATAATTAATTTTTCTCACAAGGGAATAAACCAAAGTATTTTCAAGAAAAACTTTCAAAGGCTATGTTGATCCTTGAACTTTCTCAATTTTTGTCACGACTGCTTAAAATGTCTCAAAGCTGGATAATAGAAAAGCAAGTCGTGGTTTCTATTGATAAGTTCAACAATCGACTAGACTACTTCTGGTTGCATCACTAAAATGAAACTACTCTGCCAGGACCCCATTGCTCTACCAACACATACATAACTAGACTACTTCCTGTTACATCACTAAAGTGAAACTACTCTGCCAGGACCCCATTGCTCCACCAACACATACATAACTAGACTACTTCTGGTTGCATCACTAAAGTGAAACTACTCTGCCAGGACCCCATTGCTCTACCAACACATACATAACTAGACTACTTCCTGTTACATCACTAAAGTGAAACTACTCTGCCAGGACCCCATTGCTCCACCAACACATACATAACTAGACTACTTCTGGTTGCATCACTAAAGTGAAGCTACTCTACCAGGACCCCATTGCTCCACCAACACATACATAACTAGACTACTTCCTGTTGCATCACTAAAATGAAACTACTCTGCCAGGACCCCATTGCTCCACTAACACATACATAACTAGACTACTTCCTGTTGCATCACTAAAGTGAAACTACTCTGCCAGGAGCCCATTGCTCTACCAACACAGACATAACTAGACTACTTCCTGTTGCATCACTAAAGTGAAACTACTCTGTCAGGACCCCATTGCTCTACCAACACATACATAACTAGAAAATAAATGCTTTAAAAGGAGTTGTTTTAAAACAAAATTTTTGAAATTTTGAAGTTAAAAACCTGTTTTGTCAAATCAAGAAGAGAGGTATAATACTCGAGATTAGCAGAATTTCATGGAAACCGAACCGAAATTCATTACAGTACTCAGTCTATTCCTACCTTCACCACCATGTCCGTCAATAGCTGTCTCCTTTCCCTTTCCAGTGCTGTCACCCATTCTCACAGTGCAGTATCACTACAATAGAGTTATATGCTAGAGACATTAGAGCGGAAGATAATCTATGCCACATACACTCTATTGTGTAGTTAGCTACTGATACTTCATAGACTCACAAACAATAGATACGTAAGGGATGTATGATACTGACGATGGATCCATACATCTAAATTATTTATTGCATTCTACTACAGGGTGACTGTGAAAGTGGGTCTACAGTAATTCTTATGTTATCACAAAACTACAGCATTGCCTTATTTATGAGCATTTACTGATGAATGTGTCAAATAAGTTTTATAATATGTCATAGAGTTCATAATGGTGTCTGTTTTGTATCATAGAGTTCATATTGGTGTCTGTTTTGTATCATGGAGTTCATATTGGTGTCTGTTTTGTGTCATAGAGTTCATATTGGTGTCTGTTTTGTATCATAGAGTTCCTATTGGTGTCTGTTTTGTGTTATAGAGTTCATATTGGTGTCTGTTTTGTGTCATAGAGTTCATATTGGTGTCTGTTTTGTATCATAGAGTTCATATTGGTGTCTGTTTTGTATCATAGAGTTCATATTGGTGTCTGTTTTGTATCATAGAGTTCATATTGGTGTCTGTTTTGTATCATAGAGTTCATATTGGTGTCTGTTTTGTATCGTAGAGTTCATATTGGTGTCTGTTTTGTATCAGAGAGTTCATATTGGTGTCTGTTTTGTATCATAGAGAGTTCATATTGGTGTCTGTTTTGTATCATAGAGTTCATATTGGTGTCTGTTTTGTATCATAGAGTTCATATTGGTGTCTGTTTTGTATCATAGAATTCATATTGGTGTCTGTTTTGTATCATAGAGTTCATACTGGTGTCTGTTTTGTATCATAGAGTTCATATTGGTGTCTGTTTTGTATCAAAGAGTTCATATTGGTGTCTGTTTTGTATCATAGAGTTCATATTGGTGTCTGTTTTGTATCATAGAATTCATATTGGTGTCTGTTTTGTATGATAGAGTTCATACTGGTGTCTGTTTTGTATGATAGAGTTCATATTGGTGTCTGTTTTGTATCATAGAGTTCATATTGGTGTCTGTTTTGTGTTATAGAGTTCATATTGGTGTCTGTTTTGTATCATAGAGTTCATATTGGTGTCTGTTTTGTGTTATAGAGTTCATAATGGTGTCTGTTTTGTATCAAAGAGTTCATATTGGTGTCTGTTTTGTATCATAGAGTTCATAATGGTGTCTGTTTTGTATCATAGAGTTCATATTGGTGTCTGTTTTGTAAAGATTTGAAACAACCAAATCTGTTATTAGTACATCAATACTGCTGTCAAAGAGTATAGTAGAAGCTACATACACACAAATCTACAAATCATTACTTACCTACTTGATTTGTTTGATAGGCTGGTAGTATGTGGTATTCCCTACTGGACAGTCAGAGTTGTCTTCTCATCTGTACATGAAATATTAACAGACTTGACATAAGAATAAATGTACATAATACTGGTATAGCACATAACTTGCTACAATCCTGTGAGAGGAGAAAAAATTTACAACAAAAACTTGAGCTTAAAGCTCAGCCCACACACATAGAATATCAAGGAGATTAAGCGGGAGCAACTCAAAATAAAATGTCAAAATGTTGTACACAAAAAGAATTGCAAATTGCTGAAAAGCTTGGAAACTTGGAAATTTGGGAATCCATGTTAATTTTAAATAAAAAGTGATGACAGACGATCCAACTTTCAGCCAATAGAAAGAGGGTACAAAAACCATATATAAGGAGCAGCTCAGCTACATTGAAAGGCAGTTCAACTCAAGAGAGCATTAAGTGAGGAGCTTTTATAAGCGCTGAATTTTCAGGAGAGGAAGAGACTGCTGGATTTTCTCAATTGGACTTAAGAGAGCAACAGTAAAGGAGCCACAGAGTGGACGGGATTTGAAGGAGAAACAGGAGCTACAGAATTACACATAGAAGAACGGAACGCATTAGTGGTGAACGGATTTTATTTTGACATTAGCGTTAGATAGCTATTGCGCATAGATACAATAGTTGAATATTGCTGATAGCAAGCATTAGTTTGTGAAGGAAGTGGTAGACTTGTGAACCAAATTGATATAGGTATTTAGTAATTCGAAGCTGACAGTTGGATTGATTGTTTGACTGCTTGCAGTGTATAGCGGTGTTTAGATTTGTACCATAAGTCCTCGAAGGAAGTATTGTGTTTTTGGTTATAGGCAAATAAACGTTTGAATATAAGTATACATTTACTTATTTAGGTAGTTTGTGTAAGGCGCGTAAGAGGTATTGTGTACATACGGTAGATAGCAACAGGTAGCTCACTCATAGCGATATATACATGTTATATAGAAAAGTTTGAATAGGGTAAAAATAGGCAAGTACGTGTAGGAGCGAGTTCTTGGTGTATATCTAGTAAAACATTGGAAGACATTAGCGCAATCAACTTTTCTTTTATCGTTTACATTTTGATTGTTGTATTGAATAGACATCGTACATACCCAATTATTGATATACTGTTTGTTTAGATACAGCCTGTACGATCAAGCATTTATCATTATAAAACACAGTAAATGACACCAAATTCCTTTACGGTTTGGTGGGGTTGTGGTGGTAAATAGCTATATTTTTGGTTTGGCTGGCTATTTGGGGTAAACTCACTTTTTTGAACATGGGTTTGCTTGGGCTCAATTATAAATAATAATATTAACTCAATTACAATCGTATCATATTATTTCATTTATAAATAAATCATATTGATTTCATCTTTTTAATACTTGTATTGAATAAAATATAAATAGCAAAGTAATCAGGAAAACCATAAAAAGATTTTATTTTTTCATCAGTTTAAAATTTGGGTACATATTACTCTCACCGATATTATTGATATTGACTAGCCAGTCAGACAGGTTGGTTTGACAACCAGAATTAATATTAGAGGACAACCCAAGAGAGTATTTCAGTTTAACTTTGTTTACGAATTAATCTCATTGGTGTTATTGGTATTGGCGAATCAGTCAGACAAGTTGTTTTGACAACCATCTACAGCAGACTGGTGCGTAGCACTGACAGTAACGTCACAGCTGTTCGTTGTTTACGAATTGTTTTGTATATATTGATATTGTCGGGAGGGTAGGGACAGGCCACATACTCGTAGCCTATTAGTCTCAGTCTAGGACTGTTACAAACGGTTACTGAGTGCCTGTAGTGAATTAAAAATACACTCCTCTGGCTTACGATTCCATCAGTTAGCAATTTAACTTATTACTGTTTGCCTAATTTTATTATTATTTAGTTTTATTGGTTTATTGATGTTACCCAATCTACCCCCCCCCCCCCCCCCCCCCCCCCGAAAATCCCACTCTCTAACACTTCAGAGTCCCCCCCCCCCCCCCCCCCCCCGAATAGGCGCTAACCACTCCACAGGGTCCACGACCCAGACACACTACCCCAGAGTTTACAAGAATAAATACTTTATTATACAATTCTGTTTAGCAATCTAACATAGTTCTTGCACAAAATCCACTTCTGATACAATACAGCATGAGAGCTCTTTTATATGAGAAGAGAAGAACACTCACACCCTCTTTAGGGTTGACCCAATAACACATAACAACACATACGCATAACCAATAGAAAAATACAATGCAATTCATATAAATACGGTAAGCGAATGACGACGGTGAACACAGGCAAAACAGCCCTGGGCTACTTTCCCGCTCTTTTTAGCGAAAACCTTCCATCCCTTATTTGGCATCCTGGTATCCTGGGTCTCAGCTCCATAATACTGGTATCCTCGCTTTCATCTTATAGGGGTAGGCGATCACTTCCCTGTATCATAAGCTATGCTTTCCTGCCATATTCACTTGTTGGGCCGGTATACTGGCCCGGGGTAGGTTCTATATATCATATATACGTTATACAGGGTTGTAGCAGCCCCGGGATAGCCGGCATCATCAAGCCAGGATAGGCCTTATATATTATAAAGGTGGGTTCCTGGGTCCACTGAAAACTGGTACTAGGAGGTAGGTGAAGCGATGTAGAGAGAATGTAAAAGGTGGCGAAGGTGGGCAAAAGGAGGTGGGGACAGGGGAAGGTGGGGACAGGGGAAGGTGGGGACAGGGGAAGGTGAGGACAGGGGAAGGTGGGGACAGGGGAGGGTGGGGACAGGGGAAGGTGGGGACAGGGGAGGGTGGGGACAGGGGAAGGTGGGGACAGGGGAAGGTGGGGACAGGGGAAGGTGGGGATAGGGGAAGGTGGGGACAGGGGAGGGTGGGGACAGGGAAAGGTGGGGACAGGGGAAGGTGGGGACAGGGGAGGGTGGGGACAGGGGAAGGTGAGGACAGGGGAAGGTGGGGACAGGGGAGGGTGGGGACAGGGGAAGGTGGGGACAGGGGAAGGTGGGGACAGGGGAGGGTGGGGACAGGGCAGGGTGGGGACAGGGGAAGGTGGGGACAGGGGAGGGTGGGGACAGGGGAAGGTGGGGACAGGGGAAGGTGGGGACAGGGGAAGGTGGGGATAGGGGAAGGTGGGGACAGGGGAGGGTGGGGACAGGGGAAGGTGGGGACAGGGGAGGGTGGGGACAGGGGAAGGTGGGGACAGGGGAAGGTGGGGACAGGGGAAGGTGGGGATAGGGGAAGGTGGGGACAGGGGAGGGTGGGGACAGGGAAAGGTGGGGACAGGGGAAGGTGGGGACAGGGGAGGGTGGGGACAGGGGAAGGTGAGGACAGGGGAAGGTGGGGACAGGGGAGGGTGGGGACAGGGGAAGGTGGGGACAGGGGAGGGTGGGGACAGGGGAAGGTGGGGATAGGGGAAGGTGGGGACAGGGCAGGGTGGGGACAGGGGAAGGTGGGGACAGGGGAGGGTGGGGACAGGGGAAGGTGGGGACAGGGGAAGGTGGGGACAGGGGAAGGTGGGGATAGGGGAAGGTGGGGACAGGGGAGGGTGGGGACAGGGAAAGGTGGGGACAGGGGAAGGTGGGGACAGGGGAGGGTGGGGACAGGGGAAGGTGAGGACAGGGGAAGGTGGGGACAGGGGAGGGTGGGGACAGGGGAAGGTGGGGACAGGGGAAGGTGGGGACAGGG
>CALYOO010000489.1:0-28221 GCA_945261195.1 Cryptosula pallasiana
ATACAGTATACCTACATATACAGTGTACCTACATGTACAATGTACCTACATATACAGTATACCTACATATACAGTATACCTACATGTACAGTATACCTACATACACAGTGTACATACATATACAGTATACCTACATGTACAGTATACCTACATACACAGTGTACATACATATACAGTATACCTATGCATACAGTATACCTACACATACAGTGTACCTACATATACGGTATACCTATGTATACAGTATACTTACGCATATAGTGTACTTACGTATACAGTATACTTAAATGTACAGTACACGTACATGCACAGTGTACATACGTATACAGTGTACTTACATATACAGTATACCTACATATACAGTTTACCTACATATACAGTGTACCTACATGTACAGCATACCTGCATATACAGTATACCTACATATACAGTATACCTACATGTACAATGTACCTACATATACAGTATACCTACATATACATTATACCTACATATACAGTATACCTACATACACAGTGTACATACATATACAGTATACCTACATGTACAGTTTACCTACATACACAGTGTACATACATATACAGTATACCTATGCATACAGTATACCTACATATACAGTGTACCTACATGTACAATGTACCTACATATACAGTATACCTACATGTACAGTATACCTACATGTACAGTATACCTACATACACAGTGTACATACATACACAGTATACCTACATGTACAGTATACCTACATACACAGTGTACATACATATACAGTATACCTATGCATACAGTATACCTACATATACAGTGTACCTACATATACAGTATACCTATGTATACAGTATACTTACGCATACAGTGTACTTACGTATACAGTATACTTAAATGTACAGTATACGTACATGCACAGTGTACATACGTATACAGTGTACTTACATATACAGTATACCTACATATACAGTATACCTACATATACAGTGTACCTACATGTACAGCATACCTGCATATACAGTATACCTACATATACAGTGCATCTATGTGTATTCTTACTGGTATATTACAAATATCTTGACAAAATCTCGCAATGTGGTGTATGTCTGTATGAAAAGTATACATATAAAAAATTCATACCTGCATATGTAGTGTACCTATGTGCGCAGTATAAATGCATGTAAAATAAGCCTAAATCACACTGGATCAACATATTCAATGTGTCTACAGTTTACATATCTGTACAATGTATCTAGATGTTACTTTCATTTACTTTATAAGTACATGTACATGTAAGTCTGCACGCAGAGTATATTTATTTGTGCATATAAGCCTTTAGATATATATGGACTACTGTAGTTGAAGGGTCAATACGGCTCGTTGGATTTTGTGGGACTCCACTAGCAAACACCCACCAGCGTCTAGGAACGAACTGAGTTTCTGGAGAGTTGTCTTCTTTTATTTTTACACAAATCCACAAAAGAGCTATTTTTTTCTTCAGAGTTGCTTTATAATGAGTAATATAAGAAGCAAATTTATACCTAGCAACATTTGAGATGGATTCAATGCTTAGCAGTGGTCTGTGAGACCATTATACTGCATCATAACGTTTGCAAAGTGGTTAACTTCCAATTTTTAAAGTTTAACCGTTGTTTTTTTGAATGAATATTTGCTCCGAGAGAACTTTTTTAAGCAAGAAGCACTGTAGCTACATAATCACCAGGGATAACCTATTAAAATACGATAAAATTATTTACATTCCTTCTGGGTTCATACCCGCTATTGTTAAAAGAAGAGGACAACTCTCAGTATTTTAAGGTTTTTCCTAGAAGCTGGTGGGGGTTTGATAGTGGAGCTCCACAAAGTCCCGCAAACCGGCTAGGCCCCGACACTAAGTATACTTAAACATATGGCATATGCATACATACAGTATATATACTTGTAAGCTAAACACATATGTAAATTAAAACTACATGTACAATGTATTTAATTGTAGAAGATACCTGTATTTACAAAGTGTCTACATATTAAAAACACATTCCAAATGATACAAAATTTATTAGCAGAAGTTTTTCGTTGAAATGCTTACTTTTTTATAAGAACCTACAGGGTAATAGCGTCATAGGCTTGATCACTTGTGAAAAGCACTAGAGTGGCTGAGAGTATTCAATGTTGTTCATCACTGCCATCTGCAATTATACAAAACAATAATTATTTGATGACCTGTAAGGTATGGTTACTTAACGCTATTAATTTTGTACTCCCTATATATCTTATTAATTGAAGTGAACAAAAAATGGTAATTGGCAAGAATAACTTAAACAGACTTGGTACACTAAGTAGTTGACCAAGCTAAGTTTGCGTCTACACACATCAGCTTTGTTTCTTTAAATATGTACAATATGTACCATACACAGAACTGTACAGGAGACCTATATTTTCAATAAACTTACTGTACAATGTATTTACATAAATAGTACTCCTATACTCATAGTATACACATTTGTGCAATAATTCTATATGTGAAGAATATTACTTTAAAAATACTCCAACACATACAGTGCACCCACATATGCAGCAGAGCTAAATGTAAAATGTGCATATATGTAAAATATAACATTTGTATAATATAGCTACATCAAAAACATACCTTTGTGCTAAGTATACTAATATATCTACATGCTGAATATATTTATATGAAAAGTATACCTACACGCACACTATACCTATATGTACAACGTAACCACACATGCAGTGTACCTGCACGTACAATATACCTACATGAACAAAAAACGATTCGTGTTGATTATACATATATGTGCGATACATTTACCTTTACAATTCACCTACATGTAGATATATCGTAGAAGTAAATATACTGAAGAATGTATCTACATGTAAAATATTCCTCGAAGTCCAATCTGACTACCTGAAAAATATATTTATGTTTTCATTTTAACTACAAACACAACATATATGCATATACAAGATACATGTATGGACAATATACGCACATGAACAACATACACATATATACAATACACATATGTGCACAATATACATTCATGCGCATTATACATATATGTACAATATGCATGATAGTGAAAGTTACATATGTGTATGATATACGTGTGTGTACAATATGTGTGTGTACAATATACATGCAAGTGCAGCATATATAAGCGTACAATACACATATATGTACAATTTACTTAGATGTACGGTATACTTACATGTAAAATATGCATAAAAGTACAAATATATACGCATTACAGTATGTTTACATGAACAGTATTCATACATGTACAAAATATTGTGATAAATTATATTTACCTGTAGAGTATACATAAATGTAGAGTATACATAGTTATACAATCTGACTACATGTAGTGTATGTATACGTGTACAGTGTACATATGTGTACTGTATATCCACATGTACATTATACCACCATGCCGAGTACCTTCATGGACAATATATTTGCATGTACGGTGATTACGTTCGCGGATAGCAAGAATTGATTGAAATGGGATTAAAACTCCTCCGCGTTTTTGTGTGTGCACATGTTTATTAAATATTAATTTACAAAGTACCTACATGTGTACACCATATTCAAAGTGAGCGAAAGTTTATCACCAAAGTTGCCTATTAGAATTTCTATTTTTTGATACGAACCTTCGGGGTAATAGTACTACAAGTCAGAGTTTCTGACAGTAGTCAATCTTGGACACCACTGCCATCTTCAATTAAACAATACATTAATTAGTTGTTGATCTGTAAGATATGATTACATAATACTTTTTAAAGAGTTTACGCATTTCAAGAGAACAAAAAATTGTCAATAGCAATAATAACTTGAACAGATTTCACACACTAGACAGTTCACAAAGCGTACTATGCATCTACACACAAATCAGAAATTTACATTATGTACCATACACATACCTGTAAAGGACACCTACTTGTTCAATAAACATACTGTACAACTTATCTACATAAATAGTATTCCTGTACTTGTAGTATACATATTTGTACAATAATTCTATAGGTGAAGAATACTAAATTCAAAATATTCCAACACATACAGTGCACCAACATATGAATAAGAACTAAATGTAAAATGTGCTTATATGTAAAGTATACGCACTTGTATAATATAGCTACATTCAAAACATACCTGAGTGCAAAAATATACATACTTGGGTAATTTAGCTGCATGTCGAGTATATCTATATAGAAAGTATACCTATATGCACACTATACTTATATATACAACACAACCACACATGCAGTGTGCCTGCACGTACACTATTACTTCTATGAAAAAAAATTTACATGTGGGTTATACTTATGTGCAATACATCTGCCTTTACAATACACCTACATGTAGATATATATGGTACAAGTAGATACATTGCACAGGTAAATATATTGAAGAATGTATGTACATGTAAAATATTGACAGAAGTACAATCTAATTACCCGAAAAAACATTCTAACTTTCACGCTTGACGCGCATGCACAATACAAATACAAGCGCAATAAACATTTATGTACAATATACACACACGTGCAATATACATAAGCATATGAATAGAATAAAAATACATGTTCACCTCACATATGTGTAAAGTATACACATCTGTAAAATATACATTGTTGTACAATATACATATGTATATACTATACGTATGTGAACAGCATACGAATGTTACAGTATACATACGCAAACAATATAAATATAGGAAAAATATGCACACATGTACAATATAACCACATGTACATACATATACAATATACGATGCGTGATATGCCTACATTTACGGTATACCGACCTGCAGATATGTTATAAATACTTGTACAATCTATCTGCATGTAGAGTAGTTACACATCAACTTGGTATAACTAGCTTGTTCACTTGTAGAATCACTGAAAGTATTGAATCTTGTTTATCACTGTCGTCTGTAATTAAACAATACGCTACTTAGTTGCTGGGCTGCAAGATATGATTACATAAGGCTTTTCATCTCCTACTTGCTAATAACTTTACACATTTCAAAAGAACAAAAGATTTTTGTTAACAAGAAAAGCTTTAACAGATTTCACACACTAGACAGTTGACAAAGACCACTATGCATCTATGCATTAGTCAATCTGTTTCATCATTTAGTAGCAGAGCTCAGTGCCAATCTTACAGAGGCATTTAAATGTAACCTTAGGGTTCATCTGTTTGTCAAACGTAAAAATTTAGCACCTCCAGCTATGATATGTATTGTTGCCTTATCTTGAGAACAAGTTGAGAGATTGCAAAAAAAACCAAAAAGATTGGACCTGATATCAAAGGAATAAAAACAGTGCTAACAGACAGTGAATAAAAACAAATAAGAATGCCTGAACGGTCACTAGATTTTCTTGAGTATTGTTTTCAACTCTGTAATAGCAGTGAATGATAACAATTTACAAAAAAACAGAACCCCAGCTTCACTGTTCTAACAAAATACTTGCAACTTTGACAAGATGAGTTAGTATAGTGGTATGCTAGAAAATCTTTGTCATAATTTGCTAAGTCATTGTGACTACAGTAGCAATTTCCACTAGGCCACCACCTTAATTGCGTTTTTGTAGACAGGGGCGTTTTGCGCAACTGAAATAAGTTTGTTTTCTGATGTACCCTCATAGTCCATGCTGAAAATTTATGAGCACTAATGTAAAAATTGGACAGTTCTTTTCCCACGAAATGTTATGAAACTCCAATTTCGTGCAGAAAGTTGGCATAAAATTTGAGCCTTAAAACCTGATTTTGATTAGCACAGCTAAAACATGTTTATAATCTAATATAGAAATCAGTGCCGGCACATACTCAGATGAAAAAAAAACAGATTTGAAATGGAAAATTTGCCAAAACTTGATCCAAAATCTTTTTAAATTTTTACAATGAACTAGGAGCGCAATAGTGTGACTTGCTTTGTTACTTGCAGCAATCATCAGCATCGCTGGCAACTAGTCACTCTTCTTTGTTATCACCACCTATAATTATAACAATCAGTAATTAGTTGCTGTGATATAAGACATGATTACATAATACCTATCACCCCATGCATATATGTGATGAGCATACAAGTTTTCACTGACCAAAATATTGGAAGTAGCACACTTCAGTTAAAACCAGTTAGCGTACTTTGCAGTAGAAAGCTAGTTATGCATTCACATACAAGTCAACTAATGTTTATTAAACGGTTAGCAGGTCTTCCTGTATACCAAGTGAAGGCAATGCAAGAATATGCCACAGGAGGACTCCTCACTCAGCTACTTTGAAACGAGTTGGCAAAAAAAATTAAATGCAAATCAAGAAAACCAAACAATTTTCTAGACAATTAAGAACAATAAATTTACCGAATCCACACAAAACATTAGGATTGAGTAACAATCACACACAATCTGGCAAGAAACTGTCAAAAACAAGAACAAACATGTGGATTGTAAGTTGAGATGCAGTGGTTTCTTGGAACCAACAAAAGATGATTGTTTAAACCTACAACAAACTAGGTTTTATATGTGCTGAGAAAACTACTGGAGACAAAGGCTTTAATTTTTGACCAAACACAAATCATTCACAAAAGCATGTTGAAAATGCCAATTGAGAAATTACAAATTTGGTTGCAATGTTCACTTATCAAAGAAACCAACAAAAAGGCAGGAAAGCTAAAAACAAGTAAAAAAAATGTAACAGAAAACTGTCTCTATTATTGCGGTAGGCTGATCATGACACGGCAGAAATTTTTGAAGAACACTGAGCAAAAAACCTTGAGTGAAACACCACGGAGAATAAAATAAGTTTAAGGGTTGTCAAAAGTTATTCATGTCAAAGTCTAAAGTACGTTGTAGTGGAAAATGTAGAGTGACCAAAATGCTGTCGCAAAAATATAAATGATACAATTTTGAAATCATTGAAGGATGAAAAAAGACGGTAGAAAAAATCACAGTTGTAAAAAGAGCAAAAGCTAGTAAGAGTTGATGTTTAAAGAATTTCACCATCAGGAACGATGCTGATTCTTTCTGTGTAACTGAATTTATACCAAACATGTAGAACTACAGATAAGTAACTTTTACGAGCAACCAAATTATTTACCTTAGGAAGTTTGAGCTGGATAGATAAGTGGTGTCTCTCCTAAGCAGCATTGACCAAATGAGCTGTGCTGTAGATAAATGTACTTGCCTAATAAATGAAAGGTGCCTGTAAGCATTGTAATGACCAGTATAGCCCAATTAACAAAGAGAGTTCGCCCGAGTGCGAAAAAATAAGAGAGCATAACTCCACGAACAAAAACAATAAACAGGAGAAGACAATGACGGCATGAATTGCTTAACTCACCTGAGCAGTTTTTAAACTGTCTAAAATCTAAATAATAGACAAGCAAGTCATGATTTCTAATGATAAGTTATACGATCAACTATGCTACTCTCGGTCGCATCGCTAAAGCGAAACTACTCTGCTGGACCCCATTGCCTGGAATTGAGATTTAAGGAGTATTTTTGAACTAAAGGTACATTTGGTAAAACTTGGTTTAACAGTTAACTACTATTTAACTAGCACAATTTAACCGATAATTATCACTTGATTCGGTACTAGGATTCATATACGAATTTGTCGCTGACACAGATTTTTAGGTGTCAAATTACAGTTTTGTTAACAACTTTGCAACTAGTCAGAAAGAAATTTGTTCTTCAAACAGCCAATACAATTTCGCCTCTGATTGTCTGTCAATAGACTGCTGAAATGCACTCTCCCCACTAATAACCAGTCATAAAGGTCACACAACTTTGGTGCACCTGTGCAAATTCCCCAATCATTTTAATAATTTTTGACAATTACAAATGAAACACCAATGTCTTATCTACTCACTGACATATTGTTTTGCTGATTTAGTTTAGTATTTCTAATTAATTAGAATTTATTTCCAAAGCTTAAAACTCTTTGATTTTCGTCTGCTTTATGCCTGACTGATTTGTGCAATTCATGCGCTTTTGAGAAAAATCAATAAACTTTGAGAATTTTTTAAATTCAGCTGTTGGTGTTACAGAGTTAAAAAGCAGACCATCAGACTCAACAATACCTATTCTATAGATAGATTTTTAAATAAAGCCAACTTTGTACTTGTGAACAGGTTAAAATATTTTTTATTTGACACTACTTTTTTTCAAATTTCTGAAATTTGACGTTTTTGCTTTGAAAAAAACACTAAAAGTAAAGCTCAAAACAAAAAACTGATGCAACAGATCAAAAGAGAATTTAATTTTGATGCATGTAGATAATTTTGAAGAATTAATGGGCCACTACATTAGCCATAGCTGGTCAATCAAAGTTGGCCTTGTTTTTGCGAAAATCCCAGAAATTTTTTCAAAGAATATTATTAATTTGTTTTTTTCTATTCGAACTAGCACCTAACTTTTTACACCACTGAATAGAGAATTTCAAGCGCTATCTTCTGATATAAAGAACCATAATAATAAACACTTTGAAAAAAAAAATGAAAAATAATAAAAAATTACTAGTCAACAACATCGTCATCCAAATAATTAATTTTCAGCATACTACCTGTCATTTCCACTTCTAAACAATTCCAGCATGTTGAAATAAATATAATCTAACCATTTATCATAACAATACTCATCCGTGGAGGTTCTCTGCAAAAAATATTATTTCAAACTATTGTAGAGGACCGGCGCCATCTTGCTGAACATTCTATGCTTACCGAACATTCTATGGTATAATTACGAACACTTACACTTACCCAGTTCTATGCTTACTACATGTATTGTTCTATGCCTGCGCTCAAGGGCAATTCACTCTATGCACAATCATCCTTACTTTTCTTTAACATGCAATCTTATTTGTGTACCATGTGAGTTTAGCCATGCATTCACTGATGTACCACCTCTTGTATCTTATTCGCACACGCTGGCCAATCAATTGTGCCAGGTGTGGCCTCTTTTGTTTATTCACTTGTCTGTCACTTTTGTTACGTAACAGTGTACATAAATATGGATGTTTGGTATCAATAAATCAGAGTCAGCTTGCACACCCTCAGAAGTTTCTTTGTTCTAACAAATAACTTCACTGCGCACCATTACTCGAGTAGTAATATATAGGCAGATCAGTCTGGACCTCTGCTGGCCGAACTTAGCTTGACTAACTTCGCCTTCAATGTTCGACCTCTGCACAGCACTGAAACAAGTCAACCGAACCTCTGCTGGCCGAACTTAGCTTGCCTAATTCGCCTTCAATGTTCGACCTCTGCACTGCACTGAAACAAGTCAACCGAACCTCTGCTGGCCGAACCTAGTTTGACTAGTTCGCCCTTTAAAGTTCGACCTTGCTTCACACACTGATAATAGCTAACGCAATCGGCAGCTCACTAGTAACTGGGATGGTTAGTCACCACCCCTCAGTCTACTAAGTCGACCTGTGGGAGGATTGTATTGCTAAGAGCATTAGACACAGTTGCCATCACAGTTCGGGAGGTTGTGCAGGTAGGCCGAGCTACCAACTCACACCCCCACAGTGAAATCCTGCACACTATCTCAGCAAGGAAAATTAATTCTTGCCCGAAAATGACTATGGCGCGGTTGACAGGAAATCGCTTCTGTTTAGACCGACAGAAGTTCTTCAAATAACAACCCAAAAATAGAGTAGAGTCTGCTCTACACGATGGTATAAAAATTATTATTGTAGGTCTACTAGAACCAATAGAAATCTTGTCCGAAATTTTTGCTGCGAGATTTGTTGTCAGGGGAATGGGGGGTGTACAACTCCCAGCGAGATATCTGGTCAACGATATTGAAAAAGTTTTAATAATCATTTGTGAGCGGTTTATGTAACCGCGACAACGTAGCTCAAACACCTAATTCAGTATTGTGGGTGCAACCGCCTACTACCCAATGTTTCGGCCTAATAAAATTGAGGGTTTTCATTTGCGGTAGATGCATTAAAACACAGCCGTTTATTTTGACAATTATTTTACGTGTGGTTGAACACTTTTTGGCTTGCTGTTGGACAGGAATGTATTATATTTTTTTTCCTTCTTTTAGCTAAAAGTGAAGTTTTAAAAAATATTTTGAAATTCAGAAATATTAGCTTTAGAAACAAACGTTGTATTGTATCAACAAAATAAGCAACAAATTCTCTTTAACTTGATACAACTTTCAGTAGTTTAAGATTTTTCTTTGGCTTTTGGTCCAAATGAGGTGTACTAGCTACTATTGGTTGAGGTCGCTATATAAAATAATTTGGTCTCAAATTATTTTCTATAGCGACCTCAATCATTTTTGTCATATCCACAAGATATTTTTCTCCTCTGGAACTATTTAAAAAAATTTCCGAACACTTATTTGAAAGCTTTTTCCGCACTATCTAATTACAGTAATGTTTTTTTTTATTTATTATGATAATAATTATTAATTAATTGATGAATAAAAAAGCAACATAACTTTTATTAATTATAATAATAATAACTATTATTATTACAATCATCATCATTGTCGTGTTTTCATGACGATTTTGTTACATCCCATAGTAACAATTTGATGATCAATCGATGTTGATGATTGTAATCATTACAATCATCATCAACCTCGATCGATCATCATTATTAATTATTATAAAGCGGAAGAACATCATCGATCTAATGTTGTAACGTTTAAGCAGTTGTTTTTGTTGTAGTTACTGAATTGTTGACTTATCTGTTTGCTTGATTTTTAACTCAGTAAACAATTATTGCATGATACTATATAGCTGACATTTTTATAACATAACTCATTTACCTGGTGGAGAAATACCATCCATGTCAGAATCTAAGAGAGATCGGTAGTAATTCATTATTACTCTTATCTGGCGCCCTTTTCACTAACAGTTGCAGCGGGAAAATAATAGCCTATTCACCAACAGTTACACTGTGTATTTAGACTATGCATAGCGGAAAGGTTTCACACTATAGTTTTTCTATGAGATGACCCTTAATACTCCTGCATATAATCAGGATTCTATACTATAAATCTCAAGGTCGCTGAGGTCAAGGTTCCTTTTCAATTTTCGGCTGAACTTCTGGGTACTGAGCTACTGTTACTACTCTACTTACTGTCTGTAACACACTATACCACTGTGTGCTGCAACTAATAGTGCAGGGAAGACATGAAAACTGATATGCACCGGATGTGAGAAGTAAGCAACTCCTTGTGTGAGCAACTCCATGAAATAAGCAAGTCACCCACGTCAAGCATTTATTTACCGTGCGTTGTTGTTGTTGTTATGCTTTTTTTGATTATTATTATTATTAGTTTATTATTATTATAATAATTTACTACAATTATTTTTCTATCTCATATGATCTCACATTATTGAAATTATTTCCTTTTTTCATAGCAGTTATAATCCATTTTATTTTTTCTTTAAACAACAGAACTAATCATCAAGGTAAACAACATGGACATAATTAATAATAATATTAAATAGGAACTGATTACTATTATTATTATTTTTATTGATTATTATATATGGAGTAGTAATATTATATGAATAATAAAAATCTTACAACAGTCCAGAAGTTAATTGGTGTGCAGCGTTATGCTTTAAGATTAAGAAAAGTGTAAGCGGTAAATAATCATAATAATAATTAACAATTATTAATTCACCACTTTTATACTTGTTTTGTGAGGTGAAATGTTTTACACCACTCACACTTGCCACAGGTTGCCATGATTCATAGTCTAAAAACAACAACCGTTCTAGCAAAGAGCAGCAGAAGCAAAGATCAAACCACTGTAATAATAATAAATACATTTATTAGTTCAATACTACTTTTGTTACATTCCAAGAGAAGGCCAGTAAAAACTAACCTGCAGCACCCCATTCCTATTGTTGATGTGAGTTCATTTTATTATTAAAGTTGGTATGTCAGCTTCAATTATTTAGTACGTAGACTAATTAACGTACTTGAAGTAGTTACTATTATTATGACTACTCATTTATTTAAGTGTTAATCATTATAATCAATAATTTGCTACCCATTCGCTACTGCTACTATTGTTGTTAATCTTATTTGTTACTGTTTTATTATAATTTTTGATATTGGTATTTCAGTTTTTGACATTAATAATTTTACCACCAACTATCATTAAATAATAATTATTAAAAATGATTACCATAGTATTGTGAAGGATTTCTGCGTGGTTTTCACAGAACCTTCACCGACAACTGTCAGAGAATAGCTGGGTGTACTGAATAGGTACATGGGTGCACTAGAGCTGTTAATGGTAGCAAAGCTGCGTAGTGTCAAGGCAACAATCCGTCATACAGGACTATTATCCTGGTAGTAATCACTCCAATGTATACGGTAAATGATCAGTCTGTCTGTATTGATCCGGAGACTTCCTGTTCTCACAATACGGAGATCTGTTCTAGAGCACACAGATCCAGTTTCACTTAAGATCCACAATTTAATGGCAAGCATGTGTATAGTTTATAGTAACTTGCTAGGCAGCTTTGTGACAATGGACAATGTCTAAGAGTGTATCGTAATCTCTAAGAATGCGTTGTCGACAAAGTAATACTGCAAGCAAGTCAACGACAGTACAAGAAAAGTTGTACATTATCAGCAACAATGTATTAAACGTAAAGATACGAAACCGTGCAACGAGAGGTGTTTCAAAGTGTATAATAGTTGACAATAATAGATCCCACTAATAATCCAGTCTAAGCTACAAGGATGCAAAATGTTGCCCTAACGCTTCCAGTTTATCAACTCAACACAACTACAAGAACTCTGCTGGGCAATCTGCCCTTCTATTTATGCAGTAAGACATGTAAATGAAGCTGTCGAAAACTACAAGACACGATCGGCTAACAAACACATAATGTAGTCGGTGTACACAAACGGCGCATTACGAGTTATATAAAATAGCGCCAAAGCATAGACATATATGTAATTCAAACGAGCGCATTACGATCTGCGCACAAAACAATAATAATATTTAATTACATACAAGATGGCTACCGGAAAAGTTTTAGCTTGGTTTCCTTAGCTTGACCTTGGCTGATACGTCTTCCTCGGTTGGTGAGAACGGAGGCTCCTCTGGTTGCTAGGCTCCTAAGATAAACATCTGCTTTTTAAGGCATGACAACTCTGGCTCATCTTGTCTGCTCACAGTCACTCGCACAATTTCATTACAATATTACTTATCATATATCGTTACTTTTTTATCATCAAGCCCAACATTCTTTTATCATTACTTTGTTTTATTACCAATGTTAGCAGTTGTGAATTATTTTTGTTGCTTTATATACTAAAAATGATAAGTTAATCATCATTTCAGCTATATTTTTGTGTTATAATAATTTTTAGCAAATAATTTTCATTATAACTAGTGTTATCATTAAAGAATATTATTTCTATTTTGCTTTCAAATCTGCTCTAATGCTTTTAGCGTTTTTTTTACCTCGAGTAACCCTCACAGGCTCCTGCTCTCCATCCACCATCTGATGTTGTTCACCATTTCTTGCTCTGCAACCACCATATCCTTTTCTCCATTCATGATATCCTGCTCTTCAGGTACCTTTCCATGTACCATCTTTTGCTTTCTATCCCCTATCTCCTTGTTCTCCACCCATTTTCTCCTGCCCTGCATCCATCATATCCTACTCCCCATATATTAGATCCTGCTTCCCATTCACTATATCCAGCTTTCTATCTAAACCTCTCCTGCTCACCATGTATTTTCTCCTGTTCATCATCTACCATCTCCTGCTCTCCATCCACAATCCCGTACTCTATATTTACCATCTCCTGCTCGCCATTTACCATCTCTTTCTCTTCAACTTTCGTCTCCTGCTCGCCATTCACTATACCCCTTTGTTCATTTCATCACTCACTGTTTCGGCAACTAACACAATTTCAGGTTTTATTTTCCAGCATTTATCAAAACTCACTTTTCTCTGTTTGACGTGATTTCATGCTCCCTTCTCCCCTTGTTTCCAAGTGTCTCTAACAACCCCTCACTCTAGGTTCGCAAATCTTTTGCAGTTCGGTTACTCCTCACAAGGTTACCCTCATTGGATGTTTGTTGTTGGTATGGAACAGCTAGATGGACTATGAATAATCAACCAATGATGACATGGCATTGAGACATAAAGACGAAACAATACTATTGATCAAATGCCATGACTGTACTGCAGAGTGGAATGCAATAACTTTTAGAAGGTTTATGAGGCACTATAATAAATGTAGAAGGGTTCAAACTTCTGCTTCAGGTAGTGGCAGGAGAAGCAGTAATGAAATACTGGTGAGTGTGAATAATAATAGTTCTTTTTCTAGTAAGGTTACTGATCTTGTATTCGTATATATTAGAGATTAATTTTGAATTAACCATGACTATTATTATTAATGTATTAAAAATATGATATAATAATGGTCTAATAACAAACCAAATGATAATAATATACAACTGTAGCGGTAGAATAAAATTATTAAATAAACACAATGTGGCCAGTGATTCTACTCAATCGTTGATGCAGTATTGAATACGGTATATATGACACCAACGATAATCAAAACCGCTGATTGCACGATAAAGCCTTGGCTGTACATGCCAATGTTCTCACAATCAATGCCCCGCTGATATGTAAATGTATTATGCTGTGTCTGTGAGGGGAGGGGGAGAATACAGAAGATATCATTATATTGGCCCAATATAAATGACGAAGAAAATTGGATGTTGCATTCACTTAGAAAAATAGTGGTTTATAATAAAATCAATCATAACTTATCATAATACTTCTAATCATATTTGATTTTATTAGGTATAGAAACAATGAATAATAATTAATAGTATAAATATTATAGTAATAATGATAACAAAAGATAACCATGAATAGATGATCTTAATAATAACATTCACTAACACTAATTAATAATAATTAAATTAAAAAATTACAAAGAAAGAGTAAAAAAAATAATTTAATAATATCTATAAAAGTAAATACATATAATAATGGCCATAACAAAAACAGTGCGATGAACGGTAAATGTACTAATAATTATGAAAATTATGATTAAAAATATAAATTCATCTTTTTACAGGTAAATTTAATGTCCCTGTCTCGCAAAATATTCTCAAGTCTTTTTAGAGGCATGTCATCATAAAATCTGTTTGACATTGTGTCAGCTATCAGAAAAAAACTTTGCATGAGCCTGCTTAAATTAATTATATTATATACTACGACTGATAGCCATTTCCAGTTGGATGTAGAAATTTCAAAAAGAGATAACTCTCAATGTTACAACCCCATTATAAATAGTATTGAAATTAATATTTATTGATGAGTAAACAGATAGAGAAATAATTATTATAATGTTAATAGTTTACAATAATTACCAGGAATGATTATAATAACGATCATAAACATTATAATTATGAATAACTATAATAGCAATCCGAGAATTGACTCCAATAGTAATAGTAATATCATGATAACCACTATAAAAATAGAAATGATGGCTATAACAATGATCAATATGATAAACAATAATTAAAAAAAAATTATGAACAATATCGATCCCCTTTTAGCAGGTAAATTTGATGCACTGTCCTTCAACATGATTTTAATTTTTTTTCAGAAACATCTCATTATAGGTTCTACTTGACATTGTGGTAGCTATTCAGAAAAAAATTCATAATTCTGCTTAGTTTAATTATAATTCATACTATGATTGATTGCCATTTCCGGTTGGATGTAGAAAGTTTAAAGAGTTAGCTGTCAATATTGCAGCCCATTACAAACTAAACTTTTTATGTTCTTGAAGATTATTTTTTTGGGATGCCCTCCTTCTATGCAAACAGGCCAACTTTTAGAACTATGCTTTATGGCCTTATATAAGTTGGTGCATATCGAAAAAGCGATTGCATGCAAATCAGCATCTATTACAAAACTATGAAAATTGGCAAAAAAATTACTACAACTATGTAAATTATGTTCATTTCAACCAAAACCATGTTACACGGCACCTTGAATATTTATTATTATTAATTGTCATCATTCCAAATGTCCATAGACTCGAGGATATCTATGAGCCCTACATCTTTTTAGCCCGAGGTTTCCAAGTAGGCATACTAACATCCTCTGTGTTGTATAAGCCTGCATCGTTCCCAAGTTGTTGCCAAGTTTTTATTTCACTCTGTAATATTAATTAATGCTATTTGAGCAATTTTTAGCAAATCATGTTGCAGTGGTTCTCATCACTCAATAACCATAACCTTTTTCGTGCATTTATTTGAAGAAATGTGGCACTTGTGGGAAAACATATTCCTCTGCTTCAACTGAAAGAAATCTAAGAGCATTTCGTAGCCATGTAGTTACTGCACACTCTGCCATGCCGCCTTCATTCACACCCGTGACTGAAACCCGGCCTACTTTGGGGCAGCAGCCTGAAAGCAGGTAAACCTAGCCATAGTTAATCATTGCATCCCTGGTTATCATTTTCTAACCTCTTTGCAAGTCATGAATAGGTAGGGTGATTCTGGGATGATATGTAACAGTCCTAAAGTTATGAAAAATCTATATTTCCTATTCAGTTTCCAAGAGCTTTCACCGAAACTTAATAACGTTTATTTCCTTAATAATTACAAAAAAAATGTTATCTAGCAATCATAACATGAAAATTTACTGGTTTCAGAATTTGAAGATTATCAGGATAAATAATGACAAAGAATGAAAAAATGAAATCTTCCGGATTTCTTTTAAGATTCCTAAAAAATTTTATGACCGCTGTAGGTCTATTTGTAAGCCTATTATGTGATATGTTATCCAGCTGCTCCGCAATTATATTTTCATAGGGCGCAACCAAGAACTAATGACGAAGTTTGCTTTGAACTTGATCTTCCAGAATTGGCCCGATTGGACATTGAACAAGATATGCTACAAGAAAGTGCTTACCGGTATGTTAAAACTAGCAATGCTCCTTGAGATCCCTAACAATGTAAAAAATATAGCTTTTTCCTAGCCTAGGCATTGCGTTTTAATATCTCATATATCGAGTATGATCTAGTATTAAGGCTTTAGGTAACAACAATTAGGAGGAAAATAATTTTAAAAGTTTTTAGCGCAAGAACACGACTTCAAATAATGTGTTTTAATAGGCTGACCCATTGAAAACTACCATGCATTTTGGTGTGTTTTACTGGTCTATGACAAACTCTGTTCATAGTTATTCATGGCTGGAAATGAGATTTGCTTTGCTGTATTTTTCGCAAAGGCTCAGTTTAAAGCTTGGTGCAAAAGCTAACCTCCATCCAACATAAAATAGCAAAAAATGCAATACACCTCGTTCGCATTAATTTACATGCCTTTTAACAGAACATAGCCTAATATTCAAATGCAGATTGAAATGCAAATAATCGGTCTTGTTAAAAACAGACATTGAACAGCAAACAAGTGTTGATTTTAATGACGGAGACAACCTTGAATACTACATTTCCCTATCCGATCTATGCCGACCTCAAGCGGAATATGAAATTGAATTTGCTAGCCTGCCTGCTATGTTTTAGTCGATGTGCAACTTATTCACTAGGGCTTACAGTGCCCTTCGGCTTACGCATGTCTCTATGCTGTATATGCCTTTGGTACTTGCTGAAGGCCTACTCTTCATTTATATTATATAGATATGTTCTAAAGCTACATGGAGCCAGTAGTTTTACTCAGACTAACACTCAGTATGTAATTGATAACACGATGTCACTAATGAGTTCGTTCACTGATCCGCTCTCTGGAAGAATTAGAGATATGCAGAAAACGGGAGAGGTTGATTTTAATGAGCTACTTAATACAATAGATAGGAGCACTGAAACGCTCCAGCAGTTCTCTTCCCAACACCGACGATACAAGCTTATGCAGGAAAAGGGGTGGCTGATACCAGTATCCGTCTCAGTTGGCCATCGTATAGACAGTGTGGTGTGTGCTGATCGAAGCGCTCAGGGGTCGGTTCCAGTTTGCTACCAGTATATCCCATTGATAGAGACTGTGAAGAAAATCACTTCCAATCCAAAAATGAGGAGCCTCATCGCCAAATCAACTAGACCTGAATCTTCAGAGATCCAGATAAATTTCACAAGCGGTTCAAGATATGTAGAACCTAGGGATGATAGTAACTTACATCTAGTTCTGTCTTTGTATTGTGATGACATAGAAGTGATCAACGCTCTCGGTGCTAATAGTGGAATTCACAAGTTATCAATGTATTATTTCTCCATCTTGAATCTCCCAGCAGAACTTCTCAGCAGCACTACTCATATCCACTTGTTTGCTGTTGCTTGTGCTCAAGATGTGAAGATTGTAGGACACAATGCCATATTGTCACGGTTTGTTCAAGATCTTAAAACACTTCAGGAAGGTGTTCACTGCCATGACTACACAGTCTCAGCTAACTTAGGAGTCGTTTGTGCCGACAATCTCGCTGCCAACTCTCTAATTCGCATGAATGAATGCTTTGTGGCAGATTATTTTTGTAGATTCTGCATTTTAACCAAGAGAGCTACCAAGACCTGCTGCCAGTCCCCCGACAATTCTCAACTTCGATCGGATGCGGTATGTTACATATGCAGATTGATGCATCTACATGCACTCTGCTTGATATCTCCCACACATTTATAGTTTATGCTAAACATATTGGTTGACGGCTTTGATTTGTTTTACAGGTGCAGAAAGCCGCTGCTAATGGTTCAGCGATGGGTGTTAAGGGCTTATGTGTTCTAGATGAATTAGAGTCCTTTAGTTCTGTGGAGAACTTCTGTCCTGATATCATGCATGATGTAAGATTTAGGATTCCAATGCTCAGTATAATAGATTGTACTTTACTGAGGATAGTGTAGAATTTTCACTGTAAAGCCTGGTTCACATTGTCAGTGATGGATCAGGGACTGTCAGTGACCAGTGTCACTGATCATCACTGATGCATCACAGAAATGATGTTCACATTATCCTAATTCAACGCCGAATGCAGCCCACTGACAATCGGGAGCAGTCAGTGATGCTATCACTGACAACACCGCATTCACAATAAGCTCGACCTATAAACCACAACAACCAATAGAACGTAGTTGAGTGGTAGCGGCTAGCAGTCAGTGATTAACCGTGATGTAGCAGCAATTTCAACTAGTATATTTATAAATAATAAAAAAAACTATAGTACAATTTAAGCTCAATATTATTTATTGCTTATTTGGTACAGCAATAATAAAATATGTGGATAAATTATTTTAGTTTAATTAAAGTCGAACAGTGATTATTGATAGTCCCAGAGATATTTCTGGCAAAGGTGGTAAAATCTGAATTAAGTGGAGCACAGAGATCATCATGATGATAAATAGAATCGTTGATTAGGCCAATTCTCTTCACCACCTAAAACCAAAATAATAATTAATAACATTGACTGAAGTTAGTGTTAAACTTATTAATACTAAATATTTATTATTACAATGATAATAATAATGTTGTTTGCATTTATTTTTTATTATTTTCTTAACAAGTTTCAAAGATAATGAATTTCGATATTTTAAATGCTAAAAAATTTACCATTGGGTGTCATCATTATTTATGCGCTGCACTCAGTTGATAGCAATTATTATAAATTATTATTTATCACGATAATAATAATAATTATTATTAATTGTTGTTACATCCTTCATTTCATTTTTTATTAGTAGTTATAATAATTAGTAACAATTAACAATAATGATGATAATAAAAAACAGATAACAGTTACAGTCAATTCAATAAATAAATCGGCAGCAAAAAGAATAAAAAATGGCAAACAACAAGTAATAATTATTAATAATAATAAATAAGTTATTACTTTATTTAGGTTTATTATTTTTTTAATTAAGATCAATCTAATCTGACATCTCTTACCTGGCAATGGTGTGTAGATATTATCTTTATTCAGAGTTTCAACTAATTTTCTTTGTAAATATTATAATTTATGAAAACAAACCAATAAAAAGTCAATGTCGGATTATTATTTTATTTATTATCCGACGAGTGGAAGGTTATGACAATTAGAGCGGTTAAACTTTTATAGGTCAACTCAGACCTATCGCTGAAAACGGCGTTCATTGGTTCACATTGCAATAATGCATCGCCGTAATGTCACCGATGTCGGAAAAGTTTGACACTGCCAAACTTTCCCGACGGAGCGGCGTTATGGCGGCGACAACGGTATTGCATGTTCACATTATCGGCGATAAGACAATTCCCACTATCGCTGTAGCAATCGGTGACAATGTGAACCAGGCTTAAGAGTCTCATGATCATCAAACCAATGATAAACCAGAAACTGCTGATTGTACGCACTGTAATACATACACCACTGAAAATGTGAAAAGGCAAAAGAGAGCTGTTTAGTATTTAGTATCCACCAAAATGTTGTTTTAACGTATTGTAAAAGCTAAACCACACTATCGTAAACAAATGTCCAACTGGAAACTTATGGGGAAGTAATGTCAATCAATTTCAGCGCTCCCTGAAAACTAATCTTTTGCTTATTATGTTTTTGTAGGGATGAATATGAACTATGTTTTTACATGAATCCCTGGTGTTACATTCTAGTTAATGTGTGCTAATATTTTACTTTACAGTTGTTAGAAGGTGTTTGCCGGAAAGAGCTCAGTCTAATCCTTGTGCAGTATATATACGTTCAGAAGCTCTTCACTCTTAGCGACCTCAACGGACTCATCAACGCTTTTGGTTATGGGTATGTAGCAATAGGATTTATAAGCATAGTTAATTATGAGGTGTGTGCCTAAAAGACCTAAACACCGCCATATCCCAGTAATAAGTCTCTCAAGAGAGATGCGTGTGAAATCTTTTTTCTAGTTTGAAGTTTGGCTGAGTTGGTAGCATTAAGCATATAAATGGTCCAGTAATATTGTAATTTAGTATTGTTGCTGCCAACATGTAAAATTGAAAAGTTTTAGTCTGGTATGTATTTTCTTACCGTTCTGTATAGTTTTTGCTCTATATCAGACCATTTACCTGTTTCGTGTCAACAACTGTTCAACCCCTATAACTATGATTAAAGATGGTCTCTAATAGAAGTTGTTTTTCTCACTGCCATAATATCAATACCAGTAAGGGGAGGCAACCCAATTTAATAAGTTTTATTGGTAAACTTCAATCCACTTTACATTATAATGGATCTTAGACAAACAACATTTTGCATGAGATGAACATATATAATAAACTATTTTCTCAGACCAAAAGCGCTTACGTAATGTATCATAGCATTTGTGCCACAATTAGACCTTGGTCTGTACAATTCAGTTGTGAGAAAGTTTTTGATACCTTTTTCACCTAAGCTATTTACTTATTATTTACTTGTAGATATTCTGAACGCAGCACCAGACCTCGGCCAATACCGAATCCAGTTTCTCGGAAAATTACCTTTAAGGAGTCAGCCTCGATGATGCTGACCCTTATAAAGATAATTCCGCTGCTCATCGGTCACCTGGTACCCAAGGATTGCCCATACTGGACTTTGTTTAGGTTATTGTATGAGGTGATCGATCTTGTCATGTCACCAGTGATGAGTCATGACGCCACATACTACCTGGAAGAAGTGATCAGAGACCACCATATTCACTTCCTACGACTCTTCCCTGATGAGCACCTTACACCGAAGCATCACTTCATGGTTCATTACGGTGAGGCCATTAGACGGTGTGGTCCACTCCGTCACCTGTGGTGTATGCGATATGAGTCGAAACATCAAACTGCAAAGAAAGTTGGAGATTTGTCTAATAATTTCAAAAATATTCCACTCACCGTTGCCACTCAATACACATTGACTTCATTTTCTAAGTGGGAGTTGGATGAAGTTTGGCCCAAGACTACAGTTGGCCAACCTCTGCAGGGCGGCTGCGTTAGCTTTATATGCTTCTGTGGAGTTTTGTTTAAACCAGGTTGTGTAGTTTGTCATGGCATGTGCAATGACATCCCTCAACTTTCTGTAATTCAGACAATACGATGCGATAATGCTGGACCTACATTTACTTGTGGCCAGCTTATTGTTGACGACTATAGTGAACATTACTGTGCATACCCAGTTACGGAGGGATCAGATATATCATGTCAAGTAAAAATATCACAACTGACATGTACTCTCCCTCTGTTTACACATTCCAATTATCTGGGCAGTTTATTTGTGTATATGCCTCATCGCTTTCCTACCAATTTCAATCGTACCGACTTGTACTGATTTGAGGCGACTCACTTTGCGAAGATGTTCTGAAAGCATAATATTTCAATTTCATAAACGCAAAATAGCATATTGGTACTATTGTTCAGATTTTGTTTTTAGAACTTTTGATTTATGCTTTAATACTGTCTTTTTTTATTGTTATTATATACAAAACAATATTGTATGGCAAAACATATGCGATGTAGTTGTAGCCATGTTCTGGCAGCATCTGAGGGCAGTTTGGGTTGTTGAAAGGACTATCCATAGCACAAGGTTTAGTGGACAAGCTGCATCTGTTTTGATATGTTGATGATGATTCAGGACCATGATAAATGTATGATAGGAAACGGACAGACATAGTTTTTCTAGTACGAAGACTAATCCATACATCTAAATTGGTGTAAATCCATAAATATAAATAGGTCTTTATGAGAAAAGATGCAACTGCTGTTTTTACTTGAGTAAAAGCCCCTTTTTGTGCTTATACCACACTTTACGCTATAGTGCATTGAAGTTTACTGATAGAAGTATCATATATGGGTAATTCCAAATATAGTTGTGCTCTCTCTGTTGATGAAAAAGGCCTCCTTGTACCCTAAACTCTTTGCCAACAGCTTTGAATCATTCTTGTTGTTGCTCTATTCCATTGACTAGCCTTGTTTACTCTAACCTCCATTAAAGCAAATGTGGACGAATTTATGGAGGTGTGGTAAAGTGTCCCTGCAATTGATGATAATGTTGTTTGACAGCTAGTTATTCATTAATCAGCCAAATATGAGCTGCTGAGTGTGCTTAATGCAATTTGTTGTACTAAGGCTATTATTTTCAAATTATCAGACAGGATGGGCTCAATGCTTAGTTAGATACCGCTTCATTCACTCGTAGTTGATGGTTTTCTCTCCCAAGTACTAAACTTTGCTGCCAACGTGAATGTATGGGGGTGAATGATTTTTTGTTCACTCAATGTTAAGCCTCTTTTCTTACCTTTTTGTTTGCTTGTTATTCACCAAAGTTTCACTTGAAATATTTTGTATCGCTCAGTTATCTTACTATGTTGCTAAATCCCCTTCCAGGCAACGTTATCTCATGGAAACAGAAGTTTTCTAGTGTGTTGGCTTTGTTATATTGCTGATAGATTGTTTCATCACCTCATCAAAATCTCTTCACAAAACTAAAGTTTTGCTTGCCATTTACCACATACACCACTTTCACACAGCATAATCACCTCATTTCATAAGTTGACTCATTAGAAAATACTCTAAGCAGCATGAATTATTGAAGCAACTGGAGCAGTTATGAGAGTCTAGTGCCTGCTATACTGGTCAGCAAGATTTATAGTTGGTATTATGTAATCGAATCTGCATTGCTGCCGATGTCCTATTTATTGCACCCGGCTTGTTGTGTAATGCTTCATGTACATATAGCGATCGTGCAAGCGATTTAGCTTAGCGATTGGGAAAGTCCCTCCCCCAAATTGGGCAATTTTTCACTACTGCCAATTCTTCAGCGATTCCGGTCGAACTCGCTGTTACAAAGCATAGCCTTCAATTTATTACAGGATCGTCAATAGATCGGAGCGCTGAATATGACAAGACATTATTGGAAACAAGGGTAAAGTTTTTTTACGTTGTGATTGGCTGATCAAAGAATCCGCTAGCGATTTTTTGATCTCGATCAAAACCTGAGGATAACTTCAAATAAAATGCTTGAGATTGCTTAGCGATTTTGTAGGAAACAGAAGTTGCAAAATCACGCAATCGCTAAAGAAATCGCATAGTAATCGCTATATGTACACGGGGTTTTAGAGACTCGCAATGATTTGCGGTTCCAGTAAAGCTTGAGTAATATTCCTACATAAAAGAGCAATAAGACATCAATGTCTCCTGATCTCTCAAAGCATCACTAAGCTGCTCACTATACAACTTCTGAATCGTATCAAAACCCCCAAACAGCTTGTTGCTTAGTTGCTGTCGCACTAAATCGCTATTTCAAATACTACTTTTTGATTTCAGCAAATCCCATCTTGGTCCTTTTTAAATCAGACCTAAATTTTTTTGTTCTAACATTTTTCAAACTTCTGCAAGTATGTCAAATAGTTTTAGTAAAATCTACAAAGCTTTATTTTCAACAAACGCTATCAGGTTTAACACAAATTCATAAAATTGGGCATATGCAAGTGCTTATAAAAAAGTTATGTCAAGGTAGTTTATTGCCGTGTAGCATCTAATTATTTTTGTCAATCTATGAGGATGGACAATGAAATGTTATGTAGAGAATTTTGTTGTATGACCTTGAGCATTCTACATACTGCACTGGTTTTACTTCGACCTCAAGATTCTACAGCCAAATGTTTTGCAAATTATTAATTAAAAAACGAGAATAAACCAAATTGAAAAAACTCAAACAATGTGTATAACAACGTTTTTGTTGTCACAGGGTAATAAAGTTTAACTCTGTAGCCATTAGAATTTCAACGTCCTTGGATGTTTGGTAATGGGAGCGGCCATCATGTACATAAAAACATTTTTAATGTCTGTTGTTTTTCCATTTGGACGAGCAGTTTGTGGCTCAAACTGTTGAAATCTTTCTTTCTAGGCAACTAAACTGGGCAAAGGTTAAAAGTTAACCACAGGTTGCAGGACACCAGCTAGCAAAAGTTGTTGACATAGCCATATACTAACTAAATCAATGCCTTGCCATGAAACCTTATATTGTTTGCATATCACAGTGCTATACAATGTTCAACTCAACGCACCGTTGTAAACGGAAAACTATAAAAATAAACTGAGCTTCGCTTTATCAGAAATTAATCTTTGCATTATGTTTATATAAACATCTCTATCAATGATTTTATAGATATGTAATTAGTCAGTTGTGAATAAAAATCAGAACTTTTCATGACCTGCTCGATGCTATCACCATCTCTGAAATGTTACCATTTGCTTTTTTGAGTAATTGAACTTCATGTATATGGTCGAGCCATAAATCAAGCTAACAACAAAGGATATGTCAAGTCCACAACTTGACTCTTTATTCAGTGCAAATCTTCATTTCAACCCACCATTGAAAACAGGCCAAACTAAATTCTTTGACTTTGATTTGAAAAAAAAAAATGATTTATCAACCATTTTCAAAGTGGTAAACTATATTCGAGATTAAATTTATACTACTTAATGAAATGTCACAAAATGGTCATTAGAACAGAGATATCATTCATCGTTTTCCTTGTTCACTGTCATATTGCAGCATGGCTAAAGCAAACCGACAAAAATCTGTTTTTTTTCTATATTGCATTGAAGCATGCAAGTACCAATAATACAAAAATGAACCAAATTATATCTATAGATATTGATAGATGAACACGCTAATTTGTCTACAAGTTACTATCAGTATTATTCATTGCTTGTAGAAGTACTGCACGATTACATCTGTCGGCAACATAAATCCTACTAGCAAAAAACTGTGCACAAATTAACTTTTTTAAAAATTTTTGTTTTCAGGTTTAGTCTGTAACTTCATATCATGTTACTTCACGTTCTGTAGAGAGAATGAAAAAACAATCAATACAAAATCAATTCGAAACTTATTTACTGAAATGAAGATACAATTTCTTTCTCCAACTCAAATTGAAAATGCTACTATTTAAATGGGAAATAGAAGTACTGCTTCATTTGATCGTTAAAATTAGTTAAATATAAAATAAGCTGTGTAAAATATTGTTGAAGAAAGTAATGTGTTAAAATACAGTACCTACAACTGTAAGCTCTCTGAAAACTGAGTATTCAATTCATATGGCTACAAAGAACACTGACTACAATTTATTTTTCTTTCAGCGTATGACCGCTACTTAGACAAGGTGCCTGTCTATAAAGCTATGTGGTTAACAGGGATTATATGTGCAATGTGATTAGCATACATGATGAAAGATAGATGAAAGATAAATGAAAGATACCAGGATTGCCTGATAACTGAATCGAGCTTGTCCAATTTTTGATAGTTTTAACTGAGAAGTTCGGACCAGATACAGACTGCAACAGTAACTTCGATGTAGGAAACTAGATAAAGGTTTGAGAGGCTGCAGTTTATGTACAGCTAATTTTAGCAGGCTCCGCAATTTTTTAAACTCAGTAAATTAGAAAATTGCTGGCAGAGTCACTTGAACACATCATATGGGTATGACGGGCCCTCCGGTGGTAAGATTATACATGCCAGGAGTTGCTAGATTTCCTGGACCGGATGACTTGAGCAAAATAGTTATTATGTCAAAAGAAAAGACCGCTAAATCATTCCTTCTCTCGTAATTATAACGTATAGTGTTTCCGGTGAAAAATCTGCAAATTATCAAAAACTTCTTTGGTAGAATAAGTTTTCTTTATAACAGAAAATGTGCCGTTGACGCCTTGAGATGAGTGTTTCAACTTTGGTTTAAATATTTTTTTTTAAATGTTTCAATGACAACTATTGCAATTTGACACAATAAATATTCAACATAATATGTATATTCTACAGCGCTATTGAGTTTCATGAGCTATTTTCAGGACCATGACTAGGACATTCGAGAAGCATGGGAGCAGTCTCAATAGCAAAAATAACCACTCTTTCATTGTGGAACATTTCTTTGTTTGATCGAAGGAGCCTGCTAATAGCCTAAACACTCTTTGCACTGCAGCTTCAGATCCTTTGTTCGTGATGCTCCATTCCATTGACTAGCCTTGTTTACTCTAACCTCCAAGCAAACTGATGATTTTATGGAGGCGTGGTAAAGTGTCCCGCAATCGATGGTTTACAATTTTTTGTATAGTTCAGCTATCTATATTCTATATTCTTTCAGGCAAAACTATGTCATGTACGGTTTCACAAGAAAGACTTGCGATTGAGTTGATTTGCTTTATGATTAATTATTGCATGTCAATATTTATAAAATCATTTTAAGCAACCAGAATTTAGTGCCTCTCTTGCCATTTACCACATACACCACTTTCACACAGCATAATCACCTCATTTCATAAGTTGACTCATTAGAAAATACTCTAAGCAGCATGAATTATTGAAGCAACTGGAGCAGTTATGAGAGTCTAGTGCCTGCTATACTGGTCAGCAAGATTTATAGTTGGTATTATGTAATCGAATCTGCATTGCTGCCGATGTCCTATTTATTGCACCCGGCTTGTTGTGTAAGAGACTCGCAATGAAGTGAATAATGAATGAAGCTTGAGTAATATTTTTGCATCATTACGTAGAAACTATTGTTTTCTGACCTCTCACAAGATCACCATGTGGCTCACTATCTACATCTCACTGGTACCAAATATGTAGACAAACCCCTCAGAATTTTTTTTTGGTGTCGCACACAGGACCTTCTCAATATATTGGTTTATGAATTTTTTTTAGCAAATGCCATTCATTTTATTTTAATACTTTTGTTGTTGATCATTGCTATAATACAAAACAGACTTGATTTAGACCTCATGTATTTCTTAAAATTTTGCAGTAATATACCATTACATATTGAGGTAATAAAGAGTGTTAGGATAAACAACACAGAGACTAAAGCATGGATGACAGGGCCGATCGATTTCTTGCAATGAAAACTTGAGCTGTTGCCAATAACCATGCTATATAATGCTCAACCATGTACAGCTCATGCCTGTTAGTATGCAAACAAGCTAGCAATGTCTGGTCAAAATATCCGCTTTATCCAGGCCTATTTATCATGTAGAAACAACATTAACCAGGTGTGAATAGCAATCGAAAGTATTTATAAACTGCTCAATGCTATCACCATCTCTGAAATGTTACCATTTGCCTTTTGGAGTAATTGAACTTCATGTATATGGTCGAGCCATAAATCAAGCTAACAACAAAGGATATGTCAAGTCCACAACTTGACTCTTTATTCAGTGCAAATCTTCATTTCAATCCACCATTGAAAACAGGCCAAACTAAATTCTCT